>CAUYQU010094683.1:0-35619 GCA_963574635.1 Cheracebus regulus | reverse complement strand
CTCCCCAAATCCACAAAACATACATTTTTCTATCACATTATACCTATTTTAAAAGTGACCACATAATTGGAAGTAAATCACTCCTCAGCAATTGCATAGCATTTCACAGGTTTAAATAAAATATTGGTTGGCTGCTCGTTTTTTATTTTCATCCCCTATTCCTTCCTGTCTCCATTGTTAAGCACAATTATTGGCATAAAAGAGGTTTTTAATACCCATTTTTAGACTGCATTCTAGCCTGGGCAATAAAACAAGAATCCCATTCTCTCTCCCTCTTTCTCTTCATCTTTCTTTCTCTCTTTCATTCTTTTTTTTCTTTCTTTTGCTGTTTCTTTCTCCTTTTCTCTTTTTCTAAAAAAAAAAATTAATTAATTAAAAAATACAAATGAAAATACAAAATCTGGCCAGACGCAGTGGCAGGCACCTATAATCCCAGCTACTGAGGAGGCTGAGGCAGGAAAATCAATTGAACCAAGGAGGCAGAGGTTGCAGTGAGCCAAGATGGTGCCACTGCACTCTGGTCTGGGCGACAGAGCCAGACTCTGCCTCAAAAAAAATTTTTTTAAACTAAAAGATGGCTGGGTATGGTGGCTCACACCTGTAATTCCAGCACTTTGGGAGGCCGAGGCAGACAGATCATGAGGTCAAGAGATACAGATTATCCTGGCCAACATGGTAAAACCCCATCTTTACTAAAAATACAAAAATTAGCTGAGCATGGTGGCACGTGCCTAGAGTCCTAGCTATTGGGGAGGCTGGGGCAGGAGAATCACTTGAACCCAGGAGGCAGAAGTTGCAGTGAGCCAAGATTGTGCCACTGTACTCCGGCCTGGACAACAGAGCAAGACTCAGTCTCCAAAGAAAAACAAAACAAGAAGACTACCAAATTAAACAAAGTACATTTATATGAATTCCAAGGCTAAGAGACTCAAATACAAAATTTTATTACACAATTTTTACTAACCAAAAATTACACAATGTAATTAACCACAAATTATACAAAGCAATTGCCTCTCATCTGAACTCATGAGAGTAGACTTCCAAATACTAAGTCCCACTATGGAAACAACAACAGCAATAACAACAACAACAAACCTATCAAATTTTGTCTTAGCTCTGTTGGCCAGCCTCAAACCAACCATTTTCAAGAGACTCCTTACTTAAGGTCAGGCACAGGGGTACCCAGCACTGTAATTCCAGTGCTTTGGGAGGCCAAGGTGGGAGGATTACTTGAGGCCAGGAGTTTGAGACCAGCTTATGCAACATAGTGAGACCCCCGTCTCTACAAAAAAAAAAAAAAAATGTTTTTTAATTATCTAGGTGTGGTAGCGCATGCCTGTTGTCTCAGTTTCTTTGGAGGCTGAGGTGGGATGACTGCTTGAGCTCAAGGCTACAGAGTTGGGATCATACCACTGCACTACAGCCTAGGTGACAAGGGAGTTCCTGATCCAAAAAAAAAAAAAGAGATCCCACTTAAATGCCTTCAGTTTTGTTTTTAAAACAAACAAGTAACTAATCAAAATAGGACAGGAATAAAAACTATCTGTTTAATCCATCAGAACCATATACAAATAGAAATAAGTATGGGATTTAAAAAAAAAAAAAAAACTCTAAACAAAATACCCCAAACACCATCATGACCAGAAAAACTTACTCTATGGAGAAATACATTTGGAAAGAGACATCTTTCACATAGCACAATATGTCCTAAGGCTCTTCTAAACTACCTAACATAATAACCAGACATCTTAAGAAAATAAAATATGGTACATCCATATTATAGAATATTGTTCAACTGTTTAAAAGATATGCACATCTTGTAGGTAAATGGAAACAAACAGATAATACAGAATGTAGGAAAAATGTAGAAAAATATGACTCCACTTTTGTAAAAATATAAAAACCAAACAAAAGGAAAAGATCCTGAAAACACACTAAGTTCTTGGATGTGGTATTTGGAGAGGCGGAGCAGGGAAGATAGGTTCAAGGAAGATTTTTACTTTTTCTTCTATAAACATTTGTATTATCTGACCCTTCTGCAATAATAATTTGTTGTTGTAGTAATTTAAAAAACAAAACATTTTAAACATACTTTCAGACCTTGATTATTGTTTTTAAAATATCACACTTATGGTTATTACATAGTAATAGTAAAAGTACATCCAAAGCTTAAAGTTATCCTCAGAGATTGAAAAAAAGAAAAAAAAGACTAATAGACATAACAATTAAATGCAATGTATAATATTAGACGGAAAAAAGAAGACACCTTTGGGACAACTGACAAAATGTATAAATTATATATCAAGAAATAGTAGGGTTACAAATGTTAAATTGTCTGAATTTGATTACTGTATATTGATTATCCAAGAAAATGCTTGTTCTTAGGTAATACTATGAAATATTTAGGAAAGAGATCAGGTGCCTGCAATTTACTCTCAAAAGGTTCAGCCAAAAGTAAACAAAACATTTTTAAATATAGAAAGGTAATAAAAATGTGGAAAAATTCCAATTACTGGTTAATCTAAGTTAAAAGTACATTATGGGAATTCATTGTGCTATTCTTACAACTTCCCCGAAAGCTTAAAATTTTTTCAAAATAAAAAGTGTTTTTTGCCAGGCACAGTGGCTCACACCTGTAATCCCAGCACTTTGGGAGGCCAAGGTTGGTGGATCACTTGAGGTCAAGACACCAGCCAGGGCAGCATGGCAAACCCCATCTCTACAAAAAATACAAAAATTAGCCGTGTATGGCAGCATGAGCCTATAGTCCTAGCTATGCAGGAGACTGAGGTGGGAGGATCACTTGAACCTCAGAGGCAGAGGTTGCAGTGAGCCAGCATTGTGCCACCGCACATCAGGCAGGATGACAGAGAGAGACCCTTGTTTCACACACACACAAAATGTTTTCATTTTTGTTTTTCTCTTTCAAAGAGTGGATCTCTCAGGAAAACATTCTAAACCTGATTTTCAATGACTTAGGTATAAATGGCTTAGTTTCTAATATGAATTCTCTCTCAGGATTTTACAATAATAGTTTTTAGTGTATTACAAAATCAAGTACTCTATGGTACTCTTGGAAGAATTAACAGAAATGAAGCTAGTCAACATTTTTAAGAAACTGAGAAAAGAACAATTAGAAAGTTGAGCAGCCTCTTAACCAGAATAGGTTCAGAGAGGCTCCAGCAGTCATGTGGTAGAAGATTTATGGACAGAAAAGCTGGTCAACTTTTGATTCTCAAACACAGGCTGGCCATCTTTTGCCATCCTGCTTCCCTCCAAAACCTGACAATGCTCATAGAACAATAATTAATATTAGAGTTTAGAAAATGTATTACAAATATCTATTTCAGAATTGTAATGTGGCCGGGCACGGTGGCTCACGCCTATAATCCCAGCACTCTAGGAGGCCAAGGCAGGTGGATCATCTGAGGTTGGGAGTTCGAGATCAGCCTGATCAACATGGAGAAACCCCGTCTCTACTAAAAATACAAAATTATTCTTAGGTTTGGAAGCAAATAAAAAATAAATAAAAATACAAAATGAGCCAGGCGTGGTGGTACATGCCTGTAATCCCAGCTACTCGGGAGGCTGAGGCAGAAGAATCGCTTGAACCCGGGAGGCGGAGGTTGCAGCGAGCCGAGATCGCACCATTGCACTCCAGTCTGGGTAACGAGCAAAACTTCATCTCAAAAAAAAAAAAAAGAATTGTAATGTATTTCAATTTTTTTTAAGTGAATAAATTAAATCAATGACTCACTACAGTGAAAAATGGCTGAAAAGATCTGGGAACACCAAAGTCCTGCTAAGGAAACTAGGAAAGTATGACTGATAATCTTGTATGTATAAAATATGGCTTGGCAACTGGAGTCAATTCTTAGGAAAACACAATTGTATCAACAATTGTGTTGCTTGATACTTTTCTAAAGACACACTGTGTCAATAAAAGGAGAACAGTACGCCTAAAATGTAGCAAAAGCAAATGGCAAAGAGGGACATGAATATTAAAGAGGTATACCCTAGCCTAAGGACTAGGATAGATCAAGAGGCTTTCCATACTTACCAGCTAACTCTCCAATTACTATATTAGCCTCCTGTGTACCCCAGTAGCCCACAGAAGGTAACCTGGCCTATAGTACCATACCTCCATCACTACAAAGCTATCTTTCTCTTACCAGAAAAATTCTGATTCAACTGGCTATAAAGCTACTAAAGTCCAGATCATATATGAAATCTGGTAACCACATTATGATACTTTCTCTCAGTTGGCTTCCTAAGGTATCTCTATCCTCTCCATTCTAACATGAATTATGAAAATCTGACTTGCTGGGCACGGTGGCTCACACCTGTAATCCCAGCACTTTGGGAGGCTGAGGCCAGGAGTTTGAGACCAGCCTGGGCAACATAGCAAAACCCTGTCTCTACAAAAAAATTAAAAATTAGCCAAGCCCGGTGCATTGGCTCACACCTATAATCCCAGCACTCTGGGAAGCCGATGCAGGCAGATGACTTGAGCTCAGGAGTTTGAGACCAGCCTGGGCAACATGCTGAAACCCCAACTCTACAAACAAACAAAATTAGCTGGGCATGGTGGTATGTGCCCAAAGTCCCCACTACTCAAGAGACTGAGGTGGGAGAATCACCTGAGCCTGAGAAGTTGAGGCTGCAGTGAACCATTATCACATCACTGCACTCCAGCCTGCACTCCTTGCTCTGGGCAACACAGTGAAACCCTGTCTCAAAACAAAGAAAATTAGCCAGGAGTGGTGGTACGCACTTGCAGTTCTAGATACCTGGGAGGCTGAGGTGGGAGGATCACTTGAGCCCAGGAGTTCAGTTACAATGAGCAATAATCATGCCACTGCACTCTAACCTGGACAACAGAACAAGTCCCTGAAAATAAAAAATAGGATATTTGACTATCCTATTTTATATCTCATTTGAACATGCTGAAATATTTTTTCCCAATTAAACTTTCTTTTGACCAAATTCTCCATACTTTCACATCATGGTGCCCTGTAAGTACCGTTATTTCTAGCCGACTCTTTCCATTCAATACTAATAATAAAAGATGTGGCTGGGAGCAGTAGCTCACGCCTGTAATCCCAACACTTTGGGAGGCCAAGGCAGGTGGATCACCTGAGGTCAGGAATTCCAAGAACAGCTTGACCAACATGGTGAAACCCCCATCTCTATTAAAAATACAAAATTAGCCAGGTGTGGTGCCGCATACATGGCTAATTTTGTATGGAGGGGGAGGCTGAGGCAGGAGAATCTCTTGAACCCAGGAGGCGGAGGTTGCAGTGAGCAGAGACTGCACCATTGTACTCTAGCCTGGGCAACAAAAACTGAACTCCATCTCAAAAAAATAAAGAAAGAACTAACACTGCCCTAATTCTTAAATTCTCATAAAACCCTTTGCAGATGATACTACCATGATCCCCACTTTATAGGTAAGGAGTAATGAAGAAACTTGCCTAGGTTCACAAAGCAATTAAGTAAAAGAGATGAGATTCTAAACCAGGAGTTCTGTCTCCAGAGCCCAGGGATTTAACCTTTTTTGTGGCCTATACCATTTTGGCAATCTAATGAAGCATGTAGACTCCTTCTTAGTCTAATATTTTTTAATGGAAAAGATAAAATACATATGATGGTAAAGGTAGCCAATTATACTGAGAGAACAAACCAATGCATCATACTGTTTAGTAATATATATGTGATTTTCAATCCAGTGGATTTTGATGTAATGATGAACATATTTCAAGATTCTACGAAAACCACAGTACAATCTGCCTTTGAACAACGTAGGTTGGAACTGTGCAGGTCCACTTATACACAGATTTTTTTTTCCAATAAAAGTTACACAGCTTGTTCCAGCCTCCAGTTCTACCTCCCTCACCTCTGTCGCCCAAGACAGCAAGAGTAAAACCCCTCCACTTCTTCCTCCTCAGCCTACTCAATGTGAAGACAAGGATGAAGACCTTTATGATGATCCACTTCCACTTAATGAGTAATATATTTTCACTTCCTTATGATTTTCTTAATAAATTTTCTTTTCTCTAGCTTATCTTCTTGTAAGACTACAGTATATAATATCCATAACATACAACAAAATATGTGTTAATACACTATGTTCTCAGTAAACTCAACAGTATCCTAGTAGCAGTTAAGTTTTGAGGGGGGCAAAAGTTATACGCACATTTTTTACTGTGTTGCAGATTGGTACCTCTAACTCCCGTGTTGATCAAGAGTCAACTGCATATTTTATTATAAAAATAACTGATTTATACACAAATCACAGTTAATACTATTGTAGTTTGTTGTTTACATTAGTAATTGAAAGAAATTGCTAACTTCTAGTCAGAAGTTACTGAAGAGGTAATTTTCCCAAGTTCATAGATGCCATCCATGTTAAAACCTCAAACTGCACACTAAAAACAATCCTCTTAACACAGGCATTTAAAAAAACAATCAAGCCAAAGGTGGTGGCACACATCTATAGTCCCAGGTACTCAGGAGGCTGAGGTGGGAGAACTGCTTGAGCCCAGGAGCTGAAGACCAGCCTGGGCAACATAGTGAGATTCCATCTTTAAATATATATATAAAGACCAATCCTTGGCCCTTCTTTCTTTCTATCAAGGATTCTCTTGTAATCTCATCCAGTTTCAGGGCTTGAATACTACCTAAATTGATGACAACAAAATTTATCTCCATTCCAGACTTTTCCCCTGAATTTCAGACCTGGATTATCAACTCAACTCAAACGTCTAACAGTTGATCTCAAACTTACCATGCCTACTTCTCCTAATCTAGTCCCCAAACTTGCTCCTTTCAGTCATTACTGTCTTCATTGATGGCAACTTTCTAACTGCTCAGACCAGAAACCCTGGAATCATCCTTGGTTCCTCTCTCACATGTCATGCCAATAAATCATATTAGTTCTATCTTCAAAATATATCCAGTATCCATTCATTTCTCACTACTATTACATTACCATCTTGTTACCAGCATCTCTTTTCTGGATTACTAGCTTCCTTACAAGTCTCCAGGCTTCGAATTTGCAATTCGAGTGATCCTTTGAAACTGAAAGCAGACTATATCACTCTTGTGTTCAAAATTCCTGGCAAAGTCCTTAGAATGGCTCTCCAAGACTGTATAAAAGCTTAAACCCCATCTCACCCCAACCCAATTTACTATTGCACTTTCATGCTCATTCCCTTCTAGCCATAATGGGCAGAATTCACAGGTTTGCCTCAACACCTTGAACTATTCCCTCTGCTTGAAATGCTTTTCAGATATTAACATGGCTACTTCTCCTTTAAATCTTTGCCTAAATATCACTCTCTCAAGGATACTCACCCAGTATACCTCATTTTAAATTGTAATCTCTTCCTCAACAATTCTGAATTCCCCTTACTCTACTCCACTTTCTAAAGCACTTACCTTTCAACATTCTACATTACTTTCTTATTATTTTTTTAGACAGAATCTCCCTCTGTCGCCCAGGCTGGAGTGCAGTGGCACCATCTCAGCTCACCATAACCTCCGTCTCCCAGGTTCAAGCAATTCTCCCGCCTCAGCCTCCTGAGTAGCTGGGATTACAGGTGCCTGCCACCACGCCCAGCTTTTTTTTTTTTCTTTAAAGTAGCGATGGGGTTTTACCACGTTGGCCAGGCTGGTCTCCAACTACTAACCTCAGGTGATCCACCCACCTCGGCTTTCCAAAGTGCTGGGATTACAGGTGTGAGCCACCCCACCGGGCCAGAACATTCTATATCATTTCTTATCACCCCTCATTAGAATGTAAACTTCACAAGGGCAAAATTTTGGGTACACCAAATACCCCTAGTGTGCCTACATTTGGTATACAATAGGCATGCATATGTCAAAGAACTGTACCTCTACCACTGTAAGGTATTTGCCTATCTCCCTCATTAGAAGAGTTCCTTGAAGACTCTAAGTGGATCTACTTTGCTGTGTCCTCAACACCTGTCCCTGGGGCTGCCCCATAATGGACACCAACTGCACAGATACTCAAGTTATTACAGCCATTTTCACCTGAAACACAATGTCCTATATGCTGCTGAAAAAAAAAAGCCATCTTGCAGCTGTGTCTAATTAAAAGCAAGAGTACAAGACAAACCCAGAACATCAGATGCTAAGTGTTACTACAGTCAAACTGAATTTATATTTTTGCCTCAATTTCTGCATATGTCTAAGCACCATTTCAAACCATACAACGTCTAAAAAGGGTAATTGGTCATTCCTCCCCAAGCCATGCTGCCCACCTAATCTTTTCATGCTCAACTTAAATCCTACCTTTTACATTTCCCAGCTAGAAGCACATGCCACATTCTGCGCCAAGTGCTCTTGATGCATTATCTCATTGAATCCTCCCAAAAAGCCCTAGTAAGTTATCATTATGATATCCATATAAAAGATGAGAGAACCCAAGTTCAGAAAAATAAAGTCACCTGTCCAAGGTTAAAACAGTGTTCAAATCCAGGACTGATTCTGAAATCCATGTTTTTTAAACCCTATACTGCCTTTCTCTCTCCTCTCTCCAGCATTATAAACACTAAGTAGCTTACTATCTCAAGGGTTTGCTGTCACTTCACTTCTCTAGGCTTCATTTTCTTCATCTGCAAAACAGGTGGTATTGCTCTTGATAGCTCCAGTCCTTATAGTATCCCTCCAGTATAGTATCCTTGATCCCTCCAGTCCTTATAGTATTAAGGAAAAAAAAAAAAAGGTACATTTATCTACTCCATACAGGTTAATATACAAGAGGAGGCCTGGCACGATGGCTCATGAATGCAATCCCAGCACTTTGGGAGGCCAAGGCAGGAGGCTCATTTGAGGCCAGGAGTTCAAAACCAGTCTGAGCAACGTAATCTTTTTTTTTTTTTAATTAGCCAGGTGTGCTGACACATGCCTGTAGTTCCAACCCAGGATGCTGAGACAGGAAGACTGCTTAAGCCCAGAGGTTCAAGGATGCAATGAGCTATGATGACACAACTGCACTCCAGCCTACGTGACAGAGTGGGACCCTGTCTCTAAAAAAAGAAGGAAAAAATACACAAGAATTTAAAAATATATAAATAGCCACTATTAGAAATCCAAAGCAGTGAATTTCTACATCAAAGCAATAAAAATAAAAACTCCGAAACATTATGTAAAACCATGAAACATTCTTGATTCCCTCCCCACTCATGTCTACCAAAGATGCACTGAGTCCATTTTCCCACATATTATGAAAAATTGTTTTGCCCCAAGAAGTGTAAGGATGTGATCCTTAAAGCTTCTGGACTTCACCAAACAACCTGAAAAGGAAGTGAAAGCAGGCACTTAGCCTGTTCTGGAGTTAGCATGTTACTTTGTACAGGGCAAGTGCTCAAATAAGCATTTATTGAATCGTGATACAAAATTTATTTTTTTGAAGTGTTTCAAACTAAAAACCTGTAACATGAGCTTTGTAATTGGACTGATTGTGCAGTAAATCAAAACAATGTTACCTAACTGATCCTGCCAATAGCAAAACCAAACTAATTAAGGTAAGGTTGACCAATGGCCAAGAACTCATGAAAGGAAAATGCCATGTTAAATTACTATTGCAAGTAAGAGTCGGTTTTTATTTTAGAAAAGCAAAATAATGATTTCTCTTTTTGTGCAGAAATGACCATCGCCTCAACAGAATCAGTTTATGTTGCGATCAAAACTAAGAACTATCAAATAAGATCCAAACATTTCTGGCCCAAGGTGAAAAGAGGTGGCAAGGCATTCAAAAACAAGCCACAGCAAACATAAGGTAAACTATGTCAAAACAGCAAAGCTCTTGGAATCATCCTGGTCATAAAAGTTTGACAGTTTCATGTGAAACCCCTATCAATCGTTAAGTTTGAAATGAATAGTATATTCCTAGGTCTAGACTTCAACACCAGCAAATGGAGTTTAAGAATGGCTTTTCAAAACAATGGTCTCGTGAGGGTGCAGGGAAAGAAGTGACTCCAGGCCCTCTGAGGTAGCAGATACAGCAGTAGATCCAGACCTCAAGAGAAATGTAAATATCCTAGACTGAAAAATTACTATTGGGCAAAACTGTGTTTCGGTTTTCCAGAACACTGTCTTTAGAGAATCCTCAAACGACTCTTGGTTTTTAACCAAGTCTTCACAAGAAATAGAAAGTCATCCGTTTAGAGTAAGAGGTTCCTGTTACCAAGAAAATCGTGTCCGAAAGTGTAAAAATCTCACAATCTGCAAGAAAATGTATGCCCCTCAGGCGGCTTTCATTTTCAGGCGGAAAAACAAACCCAGTGTCACCTCAACAACGGGACCACACAAACCTCGCCATTACAAAACCCAAGTGCCAAAGGTGCAGAATGTGAAGCCAGAAGCACTGCGAGGCTAGGATCGAGTTCCCAGGAGGAAAAATCAAACTCAAGAGTGCAGCGAGGGCCCCTCCACGGCCCGGGGGCAAGGCGACCCGCGCTAGGCCCTTCCGGTCCGAGCCGCCGCCGTCGCGGGGAGGTCGAGCGACGGGTCGAGCTTCCACCCGAGCCCGGGGATTCGCGGCCTACCCTCGCCGGCGCCCTCTTGCCAGGCCTGGCACCGGCAGCTCCTCCGACTCTACCCCCTGGCTAACAGCGGGGCCCGGGCGAGCCGCGAGGAGCCCACAAGGACCTACGAGCCCCGGGCTGGCCGCGTCGATGCGGACACGGCGGCAGCCCTGAGGACCGTGGCCGCCCCTCCCCCACAGGCCCGGCCCAACCGCCGCGGCGACGCGAGCAGCGGCGCCAACGCCGGGCCCAACCGCGGGCCTGCTGCGGCCCCGGCCAGGCGGCCCGAAGTGGTGGCGTGGGCCTGCTCCCGACACCGACCGCGCGAGGCCGCCGCGGGCCCGTTACTCCTCCCGCCGGCCCGCGCCGCCACCCGTCAGGACGCGCCGCCTCTGGCTGGGGCAGATGCGGCCGACAGCAGCGGAGAGCCAAGGAGCTGATACTTACTCAGGGGTCGGATGCTCCGGGTCGTAGAAATCCCCCATCTTCGGAGGCGGCTGCGGCTGCAGCTGCTTCATCGGGAGCGGCTGGAGGCGGCGACGCGAGCCCCCTCCCCGCGGCAGGGCGACGCGGGGGAGGGGAGGGGAGGAGGCCGCAGGTCCGACCGCGGCGGCGGCGGCAGGGGAGGCCCGCGTCGCTTGCTCGCTCGTAGCTCCCTCCCTCCCTCGGACGCCCGCCAGCCGCTCTCTCCCTCTCACTCTCACACCGGGAACTACGCACACCCCACCCGCCCCTTAGCTTCGCAGGCCCGGCCCCTTAAAGAGACACACACGGGCCCCCGACCGCCAGTCGGCTTGCCTGCAGCTGCTGCTGGCTTGACCCGAGGCCCTGGCGGGCGGAGCGGAACACTGCCCGGCGGGCCCGGGCCGACCCTATGTGTGGCTCTCCGGAACAATAAACTCCGGGCCTCAGTGATGTGGGCCGGACCGGACCTGGAGAGGTGGCACCGCGATCCCGATCCCTCCCTCAGCCCGCCTGGCGGTCGGGGTTAGCGTGACCCGGCCCGCCACCGTGTCACCACAGGCGACTGAGAAACAGCAGACGACATCGGGAGAACTCCCCGTGCCTGCCGAGACATCAGCATTCTCGCTCCGCGGCCCTGCAGGACCTGCCAGCCGGGAGCCCCGGAGTCCGCTGCAGCGCCGAGGGCCCCTCCCCAAGGTCTCTAGGCTCTGAGGTAACGCGGCCGCCGCTGTTCCTGGGACTCCCGCCCCACTCGCCCCTCTCTTTTATATCTTTCCTTCTCGCCCTCTCTTCCTCTTGCCTCTTCATCTTGACCCTTTAGCAAGCATGGAAGCGCAGCGAGGCGGGAGATTGCTGGAAAGCCGAGCTCCCGGCCGCCCCCTCCGCCCTCCCGCCTGCTATGCCCTCGGGGCTCCCTCGTTCTGCCCCCACCCGAAGTCTCCAAGGCTGCAGCTCCCGTCTTTTGTGTGGCTTTTGGGACCTTAGAGGCAATGTCATTAAAAAGGGGTATTAATCACTTTCCTACAGAAGTGACAAGATGAGATTAAGTAGGATAACTTGAAAGAGCTACAAGTTGTTAGTTATTTTTGGAAGAAGAAACAGGAACGCATAAATCCAATAGCTAAACTTCCCAGACGCTGAAGAGTTTTTGGAGATAGATCATTTTGAAATTGGGGGTTCATAGGGTTAGCGTTTTTTGTGTATTGTTGTTGTTTTCACTAGAATTTTGAATAGGATTTTACCAGCAATTGGATGAAAGGACGTGTCTTCCAGTTGAGGAATGGTGGTTAAAAACTGAAACGTGAGCCGGGAGCTGTGGCTCACTCCTGTAATTCAGCGCTTTGGGAGGCCAAGGCGAGCAGATCACCTGAGATCAGGAGTTCGAGAGCAGCCTGGCCAATATGGGGAAACCCTGTCTCTGCTAAAAATACACAGGGCATGGTGGCACGCGCCTGTAATCCCAGCTATGTGGGAGGCTGAGGCAGGCGAATCGTTTGAACCCGGGAGGCGGAGGTTGCACTCCAGCCTGGGTGACGGAGTGAGACTCCGTCTCAAAAAAAGAAAACAACAACAAAACTGAAATGTAATATGAGAGAATAAAGGTCCTTCAGTGGCTTTTTCAAATAGCCTTTGCGTGTATGTAGGCTATAGTGTCTATTAGTGCTTTATAATCATTGTTTTTCATTTAGGGATTATTTTGTCTTTTTTTTTTTTTTTTCTGGTACCTGTAGGGTCAGCATGCAAGTCCACGGTCCATCTGACTCCCTAGGTTTGAGTCTCCCAAGGCCATTTCTTTACACACCGTGTTACTAATTTCCCTGTGGTTTTTCTTGTTATAAAATGAGAATATTGCTATCGACTGGTCTTCTCAATGTTGTAAGGATTAAATGAACTATTTGTTAAAGCCTTAAACTTTCAGGAAATGTCAGCATTCTTCAACCACGATAATGCAGAGGTTAAGAACTAACTCAACCTGGCATTGTGTACCAGACACTTTCTAGCCCTGTGACATTGGCCATGCTTGCTTCTCATGCTTCCTGTGCCTCACCTGTAAGTGGAATATTAGCCACTGCACAGAGAATGTTGTGAACATGCTTCCACAGTGCCTCTCATTGAATAAGTGCCCAGTAAGTGTTATCTTTTGAGCTTTATAGATTGAGGCACTGTACCTTAGATGCCACATAGGCAATTGGGAGCCACTTGACCTTGGACAGGCAGGAAAGGGCAATTTTAGGTGGAGGGGGTTGAAACAACCTAAGTGTGAGGTAGTAAGGACCTAAGCTGAGGTGAATGAGAAAAAAGCAGTCAGGTGCAGGTTTCCTTTTTCTTAATAACAAAGTAAGCAATTCTCTTGCAGGAGGAACAGCTGGGCACTGGAATGCCTGGT
This sequence comes from Cheracebus regulus, assembly GCA_963574635.1. Taxonomy (NCBI): domain Eukaryota; kingdom Metazoa; phylum Chordata; class Mammalia; order Primates; family Pitheciidae; genus Cheracebus; species Cheracebus regulus. Next base: position 22,215 of record CAUYQU010094683.1, on the reverse strand, counting down.
CTCATGGTAGCATTGGTTTGGTCAGAATCCAATGCAATAAGTGTCAAACCGTGCAAATCAGAATTCTAAGCCGTGAACAGAAATAAATGTACTGGGTTTTTACAGGCAGTGTCGTCATCTATAATTGCATTCAGAGTTCCTTGGACTCACATTTTTTAGTCAAAGAGAATGCATGCTTGGAGCACATACTTGGGCCTGGCCTCCTGATCAAAGCTGTGGAATAATTTGGTTTTTGGTGTTATTAGATATGATCTTCCCCTACTTTCTGCACATGTTTAAAGGAAAAATGTATAAAAAGTCCCAGCATGAAATATATGACGCATTCACTCCCCAAGTGCTAAAATCATAAAAACCTTTATAATGTCAGCTGGGCGCAGTGGCTCACATCTGTAATCTCAGCACTTTATGAGGCTGAGGCAGGAGGATCACCTGAGGTCAGAAGTTTGAGACCAGCCTGACCAATGGAGAAACCCCATCTCTACTAAAAATACAAAATTATAACCTGATTATTTTAGTTAGCAGTTCTTAAAAAAAAAAAATACAAAATTAACCAAGCGTGGTGGTGCATGCCTGTAATCCCAGCTATTCCGGTGGCTGAGGCAAAAGAATCACTTGAACCTGGAAGGTAGAGGTTGCAATGAGCCAAGATCACAAGATCATGCCATTGCACTCCAGCCTGGGCAACAAGAGTGAAACTCCATCTCAAATAAATAATAATAATAAAACCTTTATAATTTCTCCTGTTACTGTCGTCTCCTAAGAGTACAGACCACCCTCATCCCAGGGATCCCAGGGTTGCCAGTAGTGACCCTGAGACAAAATCAATCAGGCATCTCTGCCTTAGGGAAAACAAAAGGCCAAAGGTCAATCACTCTCCACAGGTAGGCTCTGGGTACCTGGTAAAGGGTAGTAGAAAGAAGAAATGTAGGTTGGGCACAGTGGCTCATGCCTGTAATCCCAGCACTTTGGGAGGTCAAGGCAGGCAGATCACTTGAGGTCAGGAGTTTGAGATCAGCCTGGCCAACCTGGTAAAACCCTGTCTCCACTAAAAATACAAAAATTAGCTAGGCAAGGTGGCATGCACCTGTAGTTCCAGCTACTCCAGAGGCTGAGGCAGGAGAATTGCTTGAACCCAGGAGGCAGAGGTTGCAGTGAGCTGAGATCACACCATTGCACTCCAGCCTGGGTGACAGAGTGAGACTCTGTCTCAAAAAAAAAAAAAAGAAAAAGAAAAAGAAATGAGGCCGGGTACAGTGGCTCACACCTGTAGTCCTAGTAGTTTGGGAGGCCAAGGCAGGCAGATCACGAGGTCAAGAGATGGAGACCATACTGGCGAACATGGTGAAACTTCATCTCTACTAAAAATACAAAAATTTTGTATTTTTGTAGCTGGGCATGGTAGCATGCGCCTGTAGTCCCAGCTACTCGGGAGGCTGAGGCAGAAGAATCCCTTGAATCTGGGAGTCGGAGGTTGCAGTGAGCCGAGATCGTGCCACTACACTCCAGCCTGGTGACAGAGCGAGACTCCATCTCAAAAAAAAGAAATGCAGTTGGGGCAGGAGAGCCCAAAGCACCCATTGATCCCCTGTGTACATTCTCCAAAACTATTGGTACACAAATTTTTGTGGTACTATGTTGACCAGACAGTTCTTAGGATGGACATAATGGGGAAATGATTAAATCAAGACAGCAAAGTACCCTGAGGTGTCATTGGGTGGTGCTTTTTTTCCATGTGTCCAGGCCAAAGTTCTGGTGCCTCAAATGGGAACTTGGCTAAGGATCTGAGGAGAAAAGGTCACTCCCCCTTGAATCCACATCTGGAGCTGAATAGGGAAGCCACCCCTACTGACTTACTCTTGCCTCTTCCCTCACCAAATCCTTCCCCCAAATGAGGATTATCAGAGTACTGATTGTACTACCCAAGAGATGCCCACTTGCCAGGAGGGAAGCAAGAATGACAGTGATAACAAGGCCCTAGGCTGGACAGGGCAGTGTGGGAAACCTTATGTGTACACATGTGCTGCCACAGACACCCTCACCTTGGCAGAGTCAGGTTTTCCTGGTGACCATAGCCTATAGTTAATAGTGGCCTGCTGATGAAAGGTTGAATTTCATATCAGAGAGGCACTTTGGAGATACCTATAATCCCAGCTAATCAGGAGGCTGAGGCAGGAGAATCACTTGAGCCTGGGAGGTGGAGGTTGCAGTGAGCAGAGATCCCATCACTGGACTCCAGCCTGTGCAACAGAGCAAGACTCTGTCTCAAAAAAAAAAAAAAAAATGAATAAATAAACATTTTCTCCTTTGTAGCACAGAAAAATTTACTGTCAACATCTTAGCATTTGGGGGAGCGGGAAATGAGATAATGTCTGAAAAAGTACCTAATGCGTGTAAACTAATAGCCATACAACAAAAAATTGGCTACCTTCTAAATTTAGGTAGATATATGAGGCTCAATGCACTTGAATATTTATATTTACTCAGTATACAGAATAAAGGCAGCATAGTTTAGAATAATGGTTAAACTGTTCCATACAAATCTACTCATTCGCATACATTTTATTATACTATATTGTTAGAATTGTTCTATTATTAACTACTGTTAATCTCTTAGTGTGCCTAATTTATAAATTAAACATCATAATTATGTATGTATAGGAAAAAAACAAAGTACATTTAGGGTTTCAGGCATCTACCAGAGGTCTTGGGACCTATCCCTTGCAGATAAGAGGGGGACTACTGTAATTACAACTAATTTTATTTATGTTCATTCTGTACATCCCAACACAAGGTAAAAGGAATCTAGAACACAATGCACAGCCTACATTGAGCTCTGCCTCCTATAATTCCTATTACATGTTATTTGTATCAAGTCAGCACCCACCTACATAGTATTATGATACTCTGTAGTTGTTTTTTCTGTATGGACAAGCTTTCTGTTACATATTGCCTTGTTAACAGATTTTAATTACATAATATGTATACTTACCAACTTTATAAGTTTGTTGTAAGCAGAAGCAATCTATCTGTCTTTTGTATTTTATACTGTTTGAGGGTGTAGGTACCAAGTATTGAATGAATAATTACTTTGTTACTTCTGAAAACCTTACTTTTTGTTTTATTAATACTTTGCTTTTTACCAATTCCTTTTTTTTTTTTTTTTTTCAGGCTAATACATGGAATACCAATTCTTTTCTTAGTGTTGACACTGGATTTTTCTGTTAAGAATAGATTGTTGGAGTTGGCTAACAAGTTGATGATTTCCAGTCAAGCAGTTTCTTCTGTAAAGTCTCCTTTGTAAGCTCCTACAAACAGCTATTTCACTGGACTTGAAAGGACTGATTAAAAAGAACCACAAACTGTAACTCTCAAGTATACAGGAATATTGTTATTAGGTAATTTTTTTCAATATGTGTTAACCTAGTCTTCCCTACAATTTCAAACATTCAGAGAGGTGATCGTGGTGTATGTTTTATTCTCTTTTGCTTTGGATCTTGGCATTCTTCTAGAGAATTCAAAGCTTCTCAGTGCATCTTCCCTCCCAAACTTGTCTTACCCGGCAGAGAATGAATATGCTCAAGGTTATCCCACTTTTGCAGATGAACAAACCAGTGATTCCAGAGGTTAGGGTACATATCTAGAGTCACATGACTAAGAAATGATAAAGCCAGGATTTTAGCCAGGTTATCTGATTCAAGACATTTTCAGACAAAAAAATCTGAAAAGAAATGATTTCAGCCTGAAAAAGTTGATTTCACCAACAAGAAATGATCCCAGCCTGAGCATCTCAGCCCACACTGGGAGTGTCAGGTACTGAAAAAAAATTTTGTTTTTAATTTTAAATAGTAAATAATTTTATTAAAAAGAAAGAAATGATCCCTTATACAAGAAGGAATGATAAAAATATTGGTAAATAAGTGATTAAAACTAAAAACTTTTTACCATACAAAGTAAGAATAAGTAATCTGTGTGGTTAATAAAGTAAAGCAAGATAGAGCTGATATCCTAGATAACAAAGTCATATATTTAGAAGCAGGGTGAATGGAGCAATGGTTGGAGTTGAAGTTTTCCAAGATCCTTGTAATATTTGGGAAGTGGGTAAAAATATTAACTTTAACCTTTACTCTTTTAAGTGTATAAGATAAAATATGTAGGGTAACTGCTTTTCCAAAGTAACAGAAAAAAATAGAATGAAGAAAAATACAAAAAAAAGGCCGAGCATGGTGACTCATGCCTATAATCCCAGCACTTGGAGATGCTAAGGCTGGAGGATTGCTTGAGGCCAGGAGTTTTAAGACCAGCCTGGGCATTTAGCGAGACTCTCTCCCATCTCTACAAAAAAAAACAAAAAGATTAGCCAGATGTGGTGGTGCACACCTGTAGTCCCAGCTACTTAGGAGGCTGAGGCAGGAAGAATAAATTTCAGTTTTAAAAAAAAGAGTGCAAAATGGTTAAGAAAATAAAACTTAGGCTGGGTATGGTGGCTCACACCTGTAATCCCAGCACTTTGGGAGACTCAGGCAGATGAATTACTTTTAACTCAGGAGTTCAAAACCACCCTGGGCAATATGATGAAACTCCATCTCTACCTAAAATACAAAAAATTGGCCCAGCACGATAGCTCACGCCTGTAATCCTAGCACTTTGGGAGGCCAGGTGGGCGGATCACCTGAGGTCATGAGTTCGAGACCAGCCTGGCCAACATGGTGAAACTCCATCTCTGCTAAAAATACAAAAATTAGCCAGGCGTGGTGGCATGCACCTGTAATTCCAGCTACTTGAGAGGCTGAGGCAGGAGAATCTCTTGAGCCTGGAAGGCGGAGGTTGCAGTGAGCCAAGATCACACCACTGCACTTCAGCCTGGGCAACACAGCAAGACCCTGTCTCACAAAACAAAACAAATTAATTTCACCTGTTTCCGTGGCTTCTGGAAAATTTAAAATCACATTTGTGACTTCCATTTTATTTCTCTTGGACAGCACTGTTCCAGAATATGTATAGAACTAATGTAAATGAATAAGAAAAAGACAACCCAACTTTTTAAATTGGCAAATACCTCAGAAGAGAAAACATTAATGGCCAGGAAACATTTGAAAAGTTGTTTCAGGGAAATCAGACTGCTGGTCAGAGTGTTAATTGATACAATCATTTTGGAAAACAAGTTGGTTGGCATTACCTGATAGAGTTGCATATGGGCATATCTTACAACCCAACAATTGTTCTTAGATATACAAACTAAAACTCTTGCAAATATATACCAAAAGACATGTCCCAGAGTGTCCATAGCAGTATAGGCAAATGGGCAAATGTCTATCAACTGTAAATATAGTATATGTAATGAACTGCCATAAGTGGCACTGAAAATGAATGAACTTTTTTTTAAGAGACAGAGTCTGTATTTGTTGCCAAGGCTGGAGTATAACCTGAAACTCCTGGGCTTAAGCAATCCTCCCACCTCAGTCTCCCGAGTAACTGGAACCACAGGTGTACTCCACCATGCCTGGATTTTTTTTCCCCTGTCTTATGGTACTGTGGATAATTTTTTTAGTTTGTTTTAGAGATGGGGTCTTGCTGTGTTGCCCAGGATGGTCTTAAATTCCTGGCCTCAAGTGATCCTCCCACATTAGCCTCTCAAAGCACTCAGATTATAAGCATGTCCCACTACCAAAATGGTTAAATCTCAGGGACATAATAATGAACAGGAAATAAAAGGCATAGAATGTTTTTCCATTTATATGAAGTTTTAAGAGTCAAAATTAAACAACAGATGGTGTTGAGACTTAAATACGGTAAAACTATAAAGTAACCAAGAGAAAGGTAAAGAAAAATTTTAGGATAGTTTTGGTTTGATTTTTCTTTCTAAACAGGAAAAGGAATTATATAGGGACACCCAGGAGGCCTCAGAGCACAGGTAAAGTTTTATTTCTTAAACTAGTAAGTAGAAAGATGTTTGTTTTGTTATTTTATCTGCCCTAAATGTGATGAATATTATTTATCAGGCTGGTCTTGAACTTCTGACCTAAGGTGTTCCACCCACCTCAGCCTCCCAAAGTGCTGGAATTACAGGTGTGAGCTACTGCATCTGGCCTTGTTTGTTTTTTCAGACCAGGTCTTGCTCTGTCACCAACACCAGAGTCAGTCTCATGGCTCACTGTAACCTCTGCCGCCCGGGCTCAAGGAATCCCATCTCGGCCTTCTGAGTAGCTGGGACTACAGGTGCAAGCCACCATACCTGGCTAGTTTTTGTTTTGTTTTGTTTGATTTAGTTGGTTTTTTCTTTTGTTTTTGTTTTTGTAGAAGTGGGGTTTTGCCATGTTGCTCAGGCTGGTATCAAACTCCTAGGTTCAAGTGATCCACCCACCTTGGCTTCCCAAAAGGCTAGGATTGTAATCACACCTGGAGGCATCAGCCACCATGCCTGATAAATCTAACAATACATTAAAAGTGAAATACCAGGCTAGGCGTGGTGGCTCATGCCTGTAATCCCAGGACTTTGGGAGGCTGAGGTGGGCCAGTCACCTGAGGTCGGGAGTTCGAGGCCAGCCTGACCAACATGGAGAAACCCTGTCTCTACTAAAAATACAAAATTAGATGGGCGTGGTGGCGCATGCCTGTAATTCCAGCTACTCGGGAGGCTAAGGCAGGAGGATCACTTGAACCCGGAAGGTGGAGGTTGTGTTGAGCCAAGATCGCACCATTGCATTCCAGCCTTACAAGATGGAAACTCCATCTCAAAAAAAAAAAGAAAAAAAAAAGAAAAATACCATATAACCAAGTTGGGTTTATCCCCAGAATACAGTATTGGTTTAACAGTATGAAAAACAATAATCAGTATGCTGGGTGCAGTGGCGCGTGCCTATAGTCCCAGCTACTCAGGAGGCTGAGGTGGGATGATTGCTTGAGCCCAGGAGTTCTGGGCTGTAGTGCACTATGCCGATCAGGTGTCTACACTAAGTTCATTATCAGTGTGGTGACCTCCTGGGAGCGGGGGACCACCAGGTTGCCTAAGGAGGGGTGAACCAGCCCAGGTCGGAAACGAAGCAGGTCAAAACTCCCATGCTGATCAGTAGCAGGATCGCGCCTGTGACTAGCCACTGCACTCCAGCCTGGGCAACATAGCGAGACCCCCGTCTCTAATAAATAAATAAATAAATCAGTATACATAACAAAAATTAATTCAAAATGGATTCATGACTCAAATGTAAGATAAATACTATAAAATTCATAGATGAAAACAAGGAATATCTTCACAGCGTTGGATTTGACAGTGATTTCTTGGCAATGATACAAGCAGCAAAAGGAAAATTAGGCAAATTGGACTTCAAGAAAATTGTAAAATGTTGTGCATTGAAAGATACTACCAAAAGAGTAAAAAGGCACCTCACAGAATGAGAGAAAATATTTGCAAATCATCTATCTGACAATGGATTATCCAGAATATGCAGAGAATGCCTGAAAACAAAAACAACATCTCAAACACACACACACACACACACACATACACAAACACACACACAATTGTACATGAATTGTCCTTTCGCCAATTCAAAAATGGGTGAAGACCTGGCCAGGCATGGTGGCTCATGGCTATGATCCTAGCACTTTGGGAAGCTGAGGCAAGAGGATCAATTGAGACCAGGAGTTCAAGACTAGCCTGAGCAACATAGCTAGACTGTCTCTATTAAAGATTAAAAATTTGGTGTGGTGGCTCACGCCTGTAATCTCAGCACTTTGGGAGGCTGAGGCAAGCAGATCATTTGAGGCCAGGAGTTTGAGATCAGCCTGGCCAACATGGTAAGACCCTGTCTCTACTAAAAATGCAAAAAATAAGCTGGATCTGGTGGCGTGTGTCTGTAATCCCAGCTACTCAGGAGGCTGAGGCAGGAGAATTGCTTGAACCCAGGAGTCAGAGATTGCAGTGAGCCGAGATCATACCACTGTGCTCCAGCCTGGATAACAGAGCGAGACTGTCTCAAAAAACAAACAAACAAAAAATTTATTTTAGGAAAGGGCAAAGACTCAGACATTTCTCCAAAGAAGATATAAAAATATCTAAGAAGCACGTTAAAAGATGTTCAATGTTTCTAATCATTGGGGAAATCAAATCAAAACTAGAATGAGATATGACCTAACATCTGTTAGGATGATCTTAAAATCTGAATGTTGGTGTCCCCCCAAAATTCGTATGTTAGAACTTAATACCCAATGTGAATAGTACTAAGGGGTGAAGTCTCTTATGATTTTGTTCTGAGGACTGTACCCAAATGTATAAGATCAGTGCCTTCATTAATAAAAGGTTGAAGGAATCTAGCTTGCCCCTTCCACCATATGAGGACTCAGCAAGAAGGCTCCATCTTTGAAGCAAAAAGCAAACACTAAATCTGCAGACATTTCGATCTTGGACTTCTCACCAGACACCAAATCTGCAGACATTTTGACCTTGGACTTCTCAGTCTCCAGAACTGTTAGCAATAAATTTCTGTTGTTTATAAATTACCCAGTCTAAGGTATTCTGTCATGGCAGCCTGAAGAGACTAAGACATATGTCTACTATCAAAAACACAAAACAAGCCAGGCGTGGTGGCTCATGCATGTAATCCCAGCATTTTGGGAGGCCAAGGGAGGCAGATCATGAAGTCAGGAGTTTGAGACCAGCCTGGCCAAAAACCTTGTCTCTACTAAAAATACAAAAATTAGCCGGGTGTGGTGGCACACACCTGTAATCCCAGCTACTCGGGAGGCTAAGGCAGGAGAATTGCTTGAACCCAAAAGGCAGATTGCAGTAAGCTGAAATCATGCTACTGCACTCCAGCCTGGGCAAAAGAGCAAGACTCCATCTCAAATACACACACACACACACACACATGCACACACATGTTGGCAAGGATATCAAGAAATTGGAATCCTTGTGCATTTTTGGTGGTACTCTAAGATGCTACAGTTGCTGGGAAGAATAGTATGGTGGTTCCTCAAAAAATGAAAAATAGAGTTATCATATGATCCAGCAATTCCACTTCTGGAATTGTACAGTTGTCCCTCAGTATATGTGGGTGATTCATTCCAGTCACCTTGAGGATACCAAAATCTGTGGTGCTCAAGTCCCTTATATAAAATAGTGTAGTATTTGCATGTAGCCTACCCACATCCTCCTGTACATTTTTATTTTTACTTATTTTTTTGAGGTCTTGCTCTGTTGCCCAGGCTGGAGTATAATGGCACGATCATGGCTAACTGCAGCCTCAACCTCCTGGGCTCAAGCAATCAATCCTCCCACCTCAGCCTACCCAGTAGCTGGGACTACAGGTGTGTGTCACCAAACCTAGCTAGTTTTTTTTTTGTTGTTTTTTTTGTTTGTTTGTTTGTTTGTGTAGAGATAGGGGTCTCGCTGTATATTTTTATTTTTACTTATTTTTTTGAGGTTTCGTCTTGTTGCCCAGGCTGGAGTATAATGGCACAATCATGGCTCACTGCAGCCTCAACCTCCTGGGCTGAAGCAATCAATCCTCCCACCTCAGCCTATCCAGTAACTGGGACTACAGGTCTGTGTCACCAAATCTAGCTAGTTTTTTTTTATTTTGTAGAGATGGGGGTCTCACTATGTTGGCCAGGTTGGTCTTGTACTTCTGGCCTCAAGCAATCCTCCCAATTTAGCTTCCCAAAGTGCTGGAATTACAGATGTGAGCCACTGCCTGACCCCTCCTTTAAATCATCTCTAGATTACCTATAATGCATAATACAATACAAATGCTAAGTGGCTGAGTGTGGTGGCTGACGCCTGTAATCCCAGCACTTTGCGTGCCTGAGGCAGGCAGATCACCTGAGGTCAGGAGTTTGAGACCAACCTGGCAAGCATGGCAAAACCCCGTTTCTACTAAAACTACAAAGATTAGCTGGGCTGGTGGCACATGCCTGTAATCCCAGCTACTTGGGAGGCTGAAGGAGGAGAATCCTTTGAACCTGAAAGGGAGAGGTTGCAGTGAGCCGAGATCAAGCTACTGCACTCCAGCCTGGGTGACAGAGCAAGACTCCATCTCCAAAAAACAAAACTATGTAAATAATTGTTATACTCTTTTTTATTTGTATTATTTTTAATTGAGATACATATATATATATATATATATATATATATATATATGTGTGTATGTATATGTATATATATGGTTTTGGGAGGGGTTTTGTTTTTTGAGACAGAATCTCACTCTTTTGCCAGGCTGGAGTGCAGTGGTGTGATCTTGGCTCACTGCAACATCCGTCTCCTGGGTTCTAGTGATTGTACTGCCTCAGCCTCCCAAGTAGCTGGGACTACAGGCATGTGCCACCAAGCCTGGCTAATTTTTGTATTTTTAGTAGAGACGGGGTTTTACCATATTGGCCAGGATGATCTTGATCTCTTGACCTCGTGATCCACCTGCCTCAGCCTCCCAAAGTGCCTGGATTACAGGCATAAGCCACCACACCCAGCCTATGTATGTATTTTTTTATGTGTGTGTGATGGAGTCTCACTCTGTTGCCCAGGCTGGAGTGCAGTGGCACAATCTTGGTTCACTACAGCCTCCATCTCCCGGGTTCAAAAGATTCTCCTGCCTCAACCTTCCGAATAGCTGGGATTACAGACACACACCACCATGCCCAGGCTAATTTTTGTATTTTTAGTAGAGATGGGGTTTCACCATGTCGGCCAGGTTGGTCTCAAACTCCTGACCTCAAATGATCAAATGATCCACCTGCCTTGGTCTCCCAAAGTGCTGGGATTACAGGTGTGAGCCACTGTACTCAGCCATATTATATTTTATTGTTAAGCATTTTCAATCCACAGTTGTTTGAATTGGCATATGTGTTACCCACAGATGTGGCGGGTTAACTGTATAACCCAAAAAATTGAAAGCAAGGTTCTGTAGAGAGATTTGTACAGCCATGTTCACAGCACTGTTATACACAATAGCTAAAACATAGAAGCAACCCATCTGCCAATGGATGGATGGATAAGTAAAATGTGGTATATTTATACAATGGAATGTTATTCAGACTTGAAAATAACAGAAATTATCTGAGTCACAGCACCAAAAAAAAAAAAGGAAAATTTGGCACATGATGAATCTATGCTAAGTGAAATAACCCAGTCACAAAAATGCAAATACTGTATGATTCCACTTATATGAGGTACTTAGAGTGGTCAAATTCATAGAGACAGGAGAACGGTAGTTGCCAGAGGCTAGGTGTAGGGAGGAATGGATTTAATGGATTTAAACCCAGTGTGTTTAATCTGACATACTATACGCATTATTGTTTAATGGGTATTATTATTTAATGGGTATAGTGTCAGATTTAAAAGATGAAAGAGTTCTTGAGATGAATAGTGGTTATGTTTGCATAACAATATGAAAGTGCTTAATACCACTAAACTGAATTAATACTTAATACCACTAAATGGTTAAGATGCTAAAGTTTGACTGGACGCTGTGGCTCACACCTATAATCCCAGCACTTTGGGAGGCTGAGGCAGGTGGATCATGAGGTCAAGAGATCGAGACCATCCTGGTCAACATGGTGAAATCCTGTCTCTACTAAAAATACAAAAATTAGCTGGGCATGGTGGTGTGCACCTGTAGTCCCAGCTACTCGGGAGGCTAAGGCAGGAGAATTGCTTGAACCCAGGTGGCGGAGGTTGTGGTGAGCCAAGATCACGCCAGTGCACGCCAGCCTCAGTAACGAGTGAAACTGCGTCTCAAAAAAAAAAAAAAGATGCTAAATTTTATGTGTATTTTACCACAATAAAAAAATTGAAAGAAATCAATTCATGAAATTAGTCATCTTAAACCTTTAAATAAACTGAATGTGGTGGCACATGCCTGTAGTTCCAGCTACTCAGGAGACTAAAGCAGGAGGATTACTTGAGCTTAGGAGTTTGAGGCTGTAGTGGCCTGTGATAGTGCCTGTGAATAACCTCTGCACTGCAGCCTGGGCAACATAGTGAGATCCCATCTCTTAAAAAAAATTAAAGTAGGAAAATTGTGTTATCATCTCAATGGATGCAGAAAAATTAAACGTTTGTTCCTAATTAAAACAAAAATAAGCTGGGAATAGGAAGAAATTTCCTCAACCTGAAAAGACCATTTATGAAAACCTACAGCTAGTATCATATAACGGTAAAAGACTGAAAGTTCTCCCCAAGATCAGTAACAAGGCAGGATGTCCACTCCCTCTACTTATGTTCAACATTTTACTAGCGGTTTTAGCCATTGCAATTAGGCAAGAAAAAGAAAAGGCATCCAGAGTGGAAACTGAGAAGTAAAACTTTATTTGCAAACAACATAATTATATAGGCAGAAAATTCCAATGAAATTTACGAGAATGGGCCAGGTATGGTGGCTCATGCCTGTAATATCAACACTTTGGGAGTAGATCACCTGAGGTCAGGAGTTTGAGACCAACCTGGCCAACATGGCGAAACCTATCTCTACTAAAAATACAAAAAGTAGCCAGGCATGTGCTAAAAATACAAAAAGTAGGCCGGGTGTGGTGGCTTGCACCTGTAATCCAAGCACTTTGGAGGCCAAGGCGGGTGGATCACCTGAGGTCAGGAGTTCAAGACCAGCCTGACCAACAAGATGAAACCCCGTCTTAAAAAATATATAAATAAATAAATAAAAATACAAAAAGTAGCCAGGCATGGTGGCCACATGCCTGTAATCCCAGCTACTCAGAGGCTGAGGCAGGAGAATTGCTTGAACCCAGGAGGCAGAGGTTGCAGTGAGCTGAGATCACACCACTGCACTCTAGCCTGAGCAACAAAGTGAAACTCTATCTCAAAAAAAAGAGAGAAAGAAAGAAAGAAAACAAGAATGATACTAGACCTAATAAGTTAAGCAAAGTTTCAGAATAATAGACTAATATACAAAAATAAATTGCAGCCGGGTGCAGTGGTTCACACCTGTCCCAGTACTTCAGGAGGCTGAGGCAGGTGGATCACCTCAGGTCAGGAGTTCAAGCACAGCCTTAGCAACATGGTAAAACCCTATCTCTACTAAAAATACAAAATTAACCAGGCATGGTGGTACATGCCTGTAATTCCAGCTACTTGGGAGGCTGAGTCAGGAGAATCACTTGAACCAGGGAAGCAGAGGTTGTAGTGAGCAGAGATCATGCCATTGCACTCCAGCCTGGGCAATGAGTGAAACTCCGTCTCAAAAATAAATAAATAAAAATAAATTGCAGGCAGAGGTGGTATTTCCATAATGATAGTATGAAGAGCTTAGCAGACTCTCTCCAGCAAAATAAGTATTTAACTGGTGAAAAATGTTATTAAAAGACAATAATTTAAAGCCACTGGAAATTGTTATAAGGGCATGCAGCAAGTAGAAACATTTATTCGAGAAAATTTATTATCTCTTTAAGAACAGAGTCTAGCATTTAAGCTGTAACACACTCTTCATTGCCCCAGCTCAGTGTAATGGAAGCCGTACTCGGGCAGTGGGGCCAAAAAGGTTCCCTCTCCCCTTTCCCCTGCTCTCAGTCAGTGGCTACAGTTTCCTCCTGAGAAGGGCAGGATGCTGGTATTTATCATCTCCCATCCCACCTCACCTCCTGGCTCCTTGTTGCAGAATCTCCATTCTAAGCAGGCCAAGCCTAAGGGGCTAAGGCTGTCTTTCCCTACCCATCCCACACTAATACCGTGTGAGCTCTAACCCAGGAACAATAGGCCAAGAATACTAGGGCCCCTGTTACCCTAACCCCACTTCACTCATAGAACCAAGGCTCCTCACCAGAAGGGGCAAGCCAAGAACACTAGGGGATAGGACGGGTGCCGTGGCTCACACCCGTAATCCCAGCACTTTGGGAGGCCGAGGCGGGTGGATCACGAGGTCAAGAGATTGAGACGATCCTGGCCAACATGGTGAAACTCTGTCTCTACTAAAAATACAAAAATTATCTAGGTGTAGTGTCATGTGCCTGTAGTCCCAGCTACTCGAGAGGCTAAGGCAAGAGAGTCGCTTGAACCTGGGAGGCAGAGGTTGCAGTGAGCCAAGATCACACCACTGTACTCCAGCCTGGAGACAGCGAGACACTGTCTCAAAAAATAAATAAATACTGGGGGATAATGTCTCCACCCAGCACCATGCTCATAAACAGGTTTCTCCAGGAGAAGCAGGCATGCCGCTGTCTTGCCCCTAGCTCTAGTATAGAGGCTCCTATGTGCTGTCTAGGGGAAAATACAGACGATAAGAACACTGACCTCAGCAGCCTTCCCTAAGGGGACTGATTTTATTTTGAGCAAAGTATGGGGAAATTTATGCCCAGGGGCATTGTCAAAAGCAATGGACATTTGGTAGAGAGGATGGAGCCGGTGGCTTCATGATACTAGTAGCAATAAGCAAAATGGTGGACCAGCTAAAAGTTTGACAGGCAGAACCAGGGAAAGAGACAATTAAAAAGGGCCTTGCTTGGCTTGAAGCAAGCCTTGAAGAAGGGTTAAACACTGCTTCTAAAATGGGGCCCAACTTTAATTGTATCAGATAGTGGAGTAATGCTCCCAGAGACTTGTCAAAAACAGCAATCAACTAGCTATTCTAGGAGCTTAATGTCCAAATGTAATACCAATAGAAGTAAACCAGCCAGACCAGGCATGGTGGCTCACGCCTGTAATCCCAGCACTTTGGGAGGCCAAGGCCGGCAGATCACCTGAGGTCAGGAATTCAAGACCAGCCTGGCCAACATGGTGAAACCCCATCTCTGCTAAAATACAAAAATTAGTTGGGCATGGTGGTAGTTGCCTGTAATCCCAGCTACTTGGGAGGCTGAGGTGGGAGAATCGCTTGAACCCAGGAGACAATGGTTGCATTGAGCTGAGATTGCACTATTGCACTCTAGCCTGGGTGGCAGAGAGAGACTCTAGAAGCTCACTGGGAAGATAAGGAGACTGTCAAAAACCACCTGACTAACACTACAGTTACCCATGGTTGTGAGGAAGACTGTGCATGCCCAATCAGAAACATCAGAGGCTGCACATGGGGGTAAATAGACTTCACTGTTGTTGGAAATAGGTTTATAACATCGGGAAGAATCCACACCAAGACAGTAGATCACTCAGCAAGGCTAGTTTACTTTCTGCAGAAAGGGTGCAACTTGCTGGCAATCTTGCCACAAGAGCACACCTGAACAAAGGAGACAAAGACATAACTTTCATAACCTGACACAATTGCCCTACTGCTGTGTCCAGTTTCCATTGGCTAGAATGGGACCTCACAGTCTATGCTTGACCCAACTGGCTAAAAACTTGAAAATTTTCTGAATAGATAAGGGGGGATGAAGAAAAGCAAGAAGAGGAAACTAATCAGGAGAAGGTCAGGAGGGTATCCAAATAAGGAATGGCATACACCAAGATTTGGAGCTTGTCCAGTCCTGTTCAGACATGCCAGAGTGGGTCAAGGTAGCTGATTTAAGATGTAGCTGATTTAGAAAATATGTATACATGGGTATATGTTTATGCTAATAGCAGATAATGGCCATAAAGCAAGAGATTGTAACTCCTTATAATGTAGCCTAAGGTATAAACTTTGAAGAAGAACTTTCCCATCTCTCACAACTGTACTAGTTCAGCCAAGTGTGTAAACAAAGAAGTGTGTGGACCTAAAAGAAAAAAATGAGGGAAAATTAATATGAGAGAGTTTATTTGGGCCAAGTTTGAGGACTGCAACCTGGTTTGAGTCACAGTCAGGCAAGGGCTCTGCATCATAGATGCTCCCAAGTCTTCAAACTTGGCCCAAATAAACTCTCTACTTATATTAATTTTGCTTCAGTTTTTTTCTTGTAGGTCAACATATCTGGTGTAAGTCAGCAGGATTCAAAGTGACACCCCAACTATCCTGCATTCCCTCTCAGACTTGGCACTTGGTACCAGGATGAATCCGTTGTGTTTCTCCAACTCCAGAGGCTTCACTGGGTGCAAAAGAGTGAGTCCTTCTGAATCCAGATGTCCCTTTTCTTTTTGGTTGAGGTTTAGATTTTATCTGTACTATTTTTCAAACCCTGTCTACCTTTAAGAGTGAGGGCTGCAGTCTCTGTCTCTGGACAGATTTCAATAACAACCTCTGCAGAAAACTGCCTTCTCTGCTTCTGCTTCAAAGCAGAAGTTTGTGTCATAGCCAGGCAAAGGGCTGTGCCTTCTCCACGTCTGCCTCAGGAGAAGAGGTTTGGGTCACACTCAGGCAAGGAGCTTTGTAAAGGACTTCTGCGTTCTCCACCTCTGCCTCACAGCAAAAGGTTCCCGTTGCAGTGTGGTCAGTCTGGCACCTGTAATGGGAACCTTTACTGGTGATATGGTTTGGATCTGTGTCCCCACCAAATTTCATGTCAAACTGTAATCCCCAGTGTTGGAGGTGGGGCATGATGGGAGGAGATTGGATCGTGGAGGTGGTTTCTCATTAATGATTTAGCACCATGCCCCCTTGGTGTTTTATAGCGAGTGAGTTCTCGCGACATCTGGTTGTTTAAAAGTGTACAGCACCTCCTCCCTTTCTCTCTTGGTCTTGCTCCTGCCATATAAGATGCCTGCTCCTGCTTTGCCTCTACCATCAGTAAAAGCTCTCTGAGGCTGTAACTGCCCAATGGGTTCACCTTGCCTGCTGCCTAGACAGAGCCGATTTATCAAGACAGGGGAATTGCAATGAAGAGTAATTCACACAGAGCTGGCTGGCCATGCAGGAGACCAGACTTTTATTATTACTCAAATCAGTCTCCTGGAGCAGAGTTTTTAAGGACAGCTTGGTTGGTGGAGGGGAGCCAGTGATCCAGGAGGGCTAACTGGTCAGGGATGAAATAGGAAGTCAAAACTGTCTTCTTGTGCTGAGTCAGGTTTCTGGGTGGGGGCCACAAGATCAGAAAAGTCAGTTTATAGATCTAGGTGGTGCCAGCTGATCCATCAAGTGCAGGGTCTGCAAAATATCTCAAGCACTAATCTTAGGAGCAGTTTAGGAAGGGTCAGAATCCTATAGCCTCCAGCTACATGACCCCTAAACCATAATTTCTAATCTTGTGGCTAATACTAGTCCTGCAAAGGTAATCTAGTGCCGAGGCAAGAAGGAGGTCTGCTCCAGGAAAGGGCTGTTATCGTCTTTGTTTTAAACTATAAACTAAGTTTCTCCAAAGTTAGTTCAGCTACACCCAGGAATGAACAAGGACAGCTTGGAGGTCAGAAGCAAGATGGAATAGATTAAGTTATATCTCTTTCACTGTCTCAGTCATAATTTTGCAAAAGTAGTTTCAAGTCCTCAGAAACGAACACTGTTATGCTTCCTATACAGCCTGCAGAACCATGTGCCAATTAAACCTCTTTTCATTACAAATTACTCAGTCTCAGGTATTTCTTTATAGGAATGCGAGAACAGACTAATCTAGAAAATTAGGACTAAAGAGTGAAGTTTTACTGTAAAGATACCTGAAAATGTGGAAGCAGCTTTGGAACTTGGTAATGGGCAGAGTTTGGAAGACTGTAGAAAGCTCAGAAGACAGGAAGATGAGGGAAAATTTGGAACTTCCTAGAGACTTGAATGTTTATGACCAAAATGCTGATAGTGAAATGGACAGTGAAGTCCAGGCTAAGGAGGACTTGAATGGAGATGAGGAACTTACTGGGAACTGGAGCAAAGGTCACTTTTGTTATGCAATAGCACAGATGTTGGGTGCATTATGTCCCCGCCCTACAGATCTGTGGAACTTTGAACTTGAGAATGATGATTCAGGATATTTGGCAGAAGAAATTTGTAAGCAGCAAAATGTTCAAGATGGGACCTGGTTGCTTCTAACAACCTATGCTTATGAAATGAGCAAAGAAATGACCTAAAACTGGAACTTATATGTAAAAGAGAAGCAGAGTGTAAGAGTTTGGAAAATTTGCTGCCTGGCCATGTGGTAGAAAAGAAAAGCCCGTTTTCAGGAGAGGAATTCAAGCAGGCTGAAGAAATTTGCATGAGAGAAAAGGAGTCACGTGCTGATATCCAGGACAATGGAGAAAAGGCCAGAGAACTTCACAGCCACCCCTCCCATCACAGGCTCAGAGGCCTAAGAGGGAAGAATGATTGTGTGGGCCAGGACCAGGGCCCCACCACCCTGCACAGCCTCAGGACACTGCTCCCTGCATCCCAGCTATTCCAGGTCCAGCTGTGGCTCAAAGGGGCCCAGGTACAGCTCAGGCTGCTGCTCTAGAAGGTGCAAACTGTAAGCCTTGGTGGCTTCCATGTGGTGTTAATCCTGTGGGTGCACAGAGTGCAAGAGTAAATGAGGCTTGGGAGTCTCCACCTAGGTTTTAGAGGATTCCATGCGGTACATGGAAAATCCTGGATGTTCAGGCAGGAGCCTGCTGCAGGGGTGGAGCCCTCACGAAGGACCTCTACTAGGGCAGTGAGGAGAGGAAATATAGGGTCCCCACTGAGGCACTGCCTATTGGAGTTGTGAGAAGAAGGCTACCACCCTCCAGACCTAAAATGATAGATACACTGGCAGCTTGCAGCCCACACCTTGAAAAGCTATAGGTACTCAACAACAGCTGATAAGAACAGCTGTGGAGCTGAACGTTGCAAAGCCATAGGGTATTTTATAAAGACACAGTTTCATCATGTTGCCCGGGCTGGTCTCAAACTCCTGGATTCAAGCAGCCTCCCAAAGAGCTAGGATGGATTACAGGCATGAGCCACCATGCCCTGCCATCATTAAATCATTTTTTTTTTTTTTAGACAGAGTTTCACTCTTGTTGCCCAGGCTGGAGTGCAATGGTGCAATCTCAGCTCACTGCAACCTCCGCCTCTGAGGTTCAAGCGATTCTCCTGCCTTAGCCTCCCAAGTAGCTGGGATTATAGGTGCCCACCATCATGCCCTGCTAATTTTTTGTAGTTGTAGTGGAGACAGGGTTTCATCATGTTGGCCAGGCTGATCTTGAACTCCTGACCTCAGGTGATCCACCCCGCTTGGCCTCCCAAATTGCTGGGATTACAAGTGTGAGCCACCATGCCCGGCTGTAGCCTCTTTCTTTTGGACAAGTCCCCCCTTTTGGAATGGGTATATTTGCCCAGTGCCTATATCCCCATTGTATCTTGGAAGTAACTAACTTTTTTTTGAGACAGAGTCTCACTCTGTCACCCAGGCTGGAGTGGAGTACAATGGCACTATCTTGGCTCACTGCAACCTCCACCTCCCGGGTTCAATTGATTCTCCTGCCTCAGCCTCCCAAGTAGCCGGGATTACAGGCACCCACTACCATGCCTGGATAATTTTTGTATTTTTAGTAGAAATGGGGTTTTGCCATGTTGGCCAGGCCGGTCTTGCTCCTGATCTCAGGTGATCCACCCACCTCGACCTCCCAAAGTGCTAGGATTACAGGCAGGAGCCACCACACAAGGCCCCAACTTGTTTTTTATTTTACAGGTTCATAGGCAGAAGGGACTAGCCTTGTCTCAGATGCTGGATTAAGTTAAGACTTTGAGGGACTATTGGGAAGACATAATTGTATTTTGCAATGTGAGAGGGACATGAGATTTAGAGGGGCCAGGAGCAGAATGATATGATTTGGAGCTGTGTTTCCACTAAATTGCATGTGGAATTGTAATTCCCAGTGTTGGAAGTGGGGCCTGGTGGGAGATGATTAGATTATGGGGATGGTTTTTCATGAATGGCTTAGCATCATGCCCCCCTCATGAGTTCTCACAAGATCTGGTTGTTTAAAAATGTGTAGCACCTCCCCACTCTCTCTCTTGGTCTAGCTCCTGCCATATAAGATGCTGGCTCCTGCTTTGTCTTTCAGTATGAGTAAAAGCCTCCTGAGGCCTCCTCAGAGGCAGATGCTGCCCTGCTTCCTGTACAGCCTGCAGAACCATGAGCAAAGTAAGCCTCTTTTCTCTATAAATTACCTAGTCTCAGGTATTTATTTATAGCAATGTGAGCATGACCTAATACAAGTGATTTTACTTCTTATAGCCTAAAACTACATAGCATGCCTTTGAAATTGCAACTGCTTTCTATTGCTTGTAATTCAGACTTGTCTTTTTATTTGTGATCAATTCTTGTTATTTCCAAACTGAAAAGTGCATGAAGGTGAATTATCTTGCCCTGAAAAGATGAAACATGGCTTTCTCTGACCAATTTAGGTGGTCTAGGTGACTAGACACTGTGCAGAGATGTCAGGACTGTTGCCCAGGACACAAAGCAGACATACAGCATTCCTCACTAGAAGAACATTTTAGGGACTCTTGCTCATCCAGGAAGGCATAAATAAGGGACTGGTAACCCTAATCCCTTGAGAACCCTACTGCTACCTGATGGTTAAAGGCAGTCTGAGACACATAAGAGAGTGATTCAGGCTGGGAGCAGTGGTTCACACCTGTAATCCCAGCACTTTGGGAGGCCAAGGTAGGTGGCTTGCTTGAGGTCAGGAGTTCCAGACCAGCCTGGCCAGCATGGCGAACCCCTCCACTGCCACTAAAAATCCAAAAATTAGCTGGGCATAGTGGTGCATGCCAGTAGTCCCAGCTACTCAGAAGACTGAGGCACAAGATTCACTTGAACCTGGGAGGTGGAGGTTGCAGTGAGCCGAGATGGCAACACTGCATTCCAGCCTGGCAACAGAGCAAGACAATGTCTAATTTAAAAAAAAAAAAAAAAAAAAAAATTGGGTGGCCTGGGCAGGTGGCCATGGTAAGACCTGTAGACATATGTATGTCCATAGCAGCTAGACCACCAGGGGCAGAGCAGGGCCAAACATAATATGTCTTCCCTGGCCTAGCTGTGTTTCCTGGCCATGCCTGGAAGTGTTGCACTTTATAGTCCTTTATAGCCATTCTGGGTGCCACACGGGTACTTGGGACCCAGGATGACTGGGGAAAACATTAGGGGAGGGTAACTGTGTATCTTGAAGTCATGGTATGTTAAATTGAGTAATAGATAATCATAAAATGTCTGAGTCATTTCTAAGTAAGTTAAAATGCTGAAATATTAATCAACTTAATCTTTTAGCTTTTTATTGTTGACTTTAGACATCTAGAAATACAAAGCATAATCAACTTAAGAATAAAAAATATGGGCTGGGTACAGTGGCTCACGCCTATAATCCCAGCACTTTGAAAGGCAGATCACTTGAGTCCAGGAGACCAGTCTGACAACATGGCAAAACCCTGTCTCTATAAAAAATATAAAAAAGTAGCCAGATGTGGTGGCAGGTGAGTGTGGTGGTGTGTGCCTATAGCCCTAGCTACTAGGGAAGCTGAGGTCAGAGGATCACTTGAGCCTAGAAGGTGGAGGTTGCAGTGAGCCAAGATTGTGCTACCACCCTCCAGCCTGTGCAATAGAGTGAGACCCTGTCTCAAAAAAAAAAAAAAAAAAAAAACAGAAAAAAAGAGGCAAATAAGGACAATTTTTTAACAAAACCTAAGGACAATTATTAACAAAACCATTTGAAACCCATATCTAAAAAGTGTTTCTGGTGGGTGTGGTGGCTCATGCCTGTAATCCCGACATTTTGGGAGGCTGAGGTGGCAGATCACTGGATTCCAGGAGTTCGAGACCAGCCTGGCCAACACAATGAAACCCCATCTCTGCTCAAAAAATACAAAAATTGGCCAGGCATGGTGGCTCACACCTATAATCCCAGCACTCTGGGAGGCCGAGGCAGACAGATCACAAGGTCAGGAGATCAAGACCAGCCTAACCAACATGGTGAAACCTTGTCTCTACTAAAAGTACAAAAATTAGCTGGGCATGGTGGCACACACCTGAAATCCCAGCTACTCAGGAGGCTGAGGCAGGAGAATCGCTTGAACCCAGGAGGCGGAGGTTGCAGTGAGCTGAGATCATACCACCGCACTCCAGCCTGGGTGACAGAGCAAGACTCTGTCTCAAAAAAAAAAAAAATACAAAAATTAGCCAGGTGTGGTGGTGCATGCCTGTAATCCCAGCTACTTGGGAGGCTAAGGTGAGAGAATTGCTTGAACCCAGGAGATGGAGGCTGCAGTGAGCCAAGATTGTGCCATTGCACTCCAGCCTGGGCAACAGCGTGAGATCCTGTGTCCGAAAAAAAAAGTGGGGGGGTTCTTTTTTTTTTTTTTTTTTGAGGTGGAGCTTTGCTCTTGTTGCCCAGGCTGGAATGCAGTGGCGTGATCTCTGCTCATTGCAACCTCTGCCTCTCGGGTTCAAGTGATTCTTTCGCCTCAGCCTCCGTAGTAGCTGGGATTA
>CAUYQU010094682.1:0-48901 GCA_963574635.1 Cheracebus regulus | reverse complement strand
ACTGGGTGGGGCCACATGACGGGCAGCCAGGCTCTGGGCTGTCCCACCGGAGCAGGCTGTAAACTCAGCATGTTTCAGCGAGGCGTTTATCTTCTCTAGTGTCCCAGCCCACTAGTGCCACATTACAGCCCAGAGTGAGCTTGACAAGCATTGCTGGACTAACGGATGGGTTGGGGGAAGTCCTACAAGGACTGGAGGCTCTGGGGTCTATCATGGCACAGGAACAACACGCATGGTGTTGGTGAAGCCGGAGCCAGGGCCCCACCCGGTCAGCACAATGACCACATCTCCCTTCTTGAAGAAGCCTCAGGCCTTGCCAACATTCATGGCCAAGTTCACCGGGAAGTCCACGTCCTCAGCCCAGGCCTCCTGGACGGGGTCCTTACGCAGCCCAGGGAAGATGCCATGGTACAGGTGAGCCTGACTAGCTGTCTGGGGATTCTGTGTCACAGAAATGATGGTGGCACGTGGGTGCTATCTGGCCACCTGGTGAGCAGACCTGCCAGACTTGGTGAGGACGATCATGGCTCCACTGCAGCTCTTGAAGGAGGCCTCCACGGCACCCAAGGCGGTGGCTTCTGTGGGGTCTCAAAAGACCCCCTGTGGCCATCACCAGCACCAGTTCACAGAGATTTTCCCAGACCACAGCCAATGTTCACTTAAAGCCTGTCACCATTATTTTTGATATTATTTATTCACCATCATTTTCCATACTGTAGTTTTTCTACTTGGAATCATTTCTATTCTTGCTGAAGCACTTCTGTGAATGCTTTCAAAAAATATCATTGGATAATAAACTTTCCTAAAACTTACGTTTCTGAGAGCTTATTGAATTGGCCAAAATATTCAAATGACAGTCTACTTGTATATAAAATATTACATTCAACAATTTAAAAAAGTTAATATATTTACCTGTTTTCTAATGTCACCTAGGGAGAAATTTGATTTGAAGTTAGTATTATTCCTCTCTCATCAGTGAACTTTTGCTTATCTAGTGGATCTGGAATGGTCAATTTCTTTGAGATTCTTCAGTTTAAAACAAATGTTTATAATGTGTGTGCATTTGTTTTGCCTTTATTTGCCTTGCTTGTCATTTTTATGGTTGATTCCTAAACATTCTATTTATTACATTCTAAAAATTTTGATCCTTTTTATATGTTCTATTTGATAACTCATCAAATTTACACTGCCATGGGGATAGCTTCCTTATCTCGTCATCTTGTTTATTAATTTCATCTGTTGATCATATTCATTTTCCTTTGTAAGATATTTACCGAGATCTTTATTTGAAGAATTAAAACTTTTTAAACATTACTTACATTGGTGGTGTCTCATAGTGCTTGTTCCTGCTACAAGTTTGTAATCTTGTCTCTTATTTTTCTGGCCATAGTTATTATGTTGTTTTTTTTTTAATTCTGGTTTTGCCTGTATATAAATTTAGTTATTTAGTTTGTTACCATATTTTATGGTGCTGTGCTCTTCAGGTACCTGTTTTCTTCTTGGGAGACTATCATGTTGGTTTATATATTACGTCATTACTTAGTAACTCATATCTGAAGAAAGGGTTGCTAAACCTTGCTTTGTGCTACTTTATGTGAACATTCAATATTGGGTGAAGATTAGGGCAGAGATTCTAGAATTGTATATGGTTCTTGAACATAACTTAGTTTATTCGGTCATCCACCATCCAATATGATGGTGATCCTCAGGGAAAGCTCCAGGTCCTCTGATTCTTATGTTTTAATATTAAGTTTGATGTTTAGGTTTCCAGCAGGTAAATTTTAAGACAACCAAATGCATACAGAGTTCCATTTGTGAAGAGTTTTTGGTTTTTGTTTTGTTTTTATTTTATTTTTATTTATTTATTTATTTCTGAGGCAAAGTCTTGCTCTGTCACCCAAGCTGCATTGCAGTGGTGCGATCACAGCTCACTGCAGCCTTGATCTCCTGGGCCCAAACAGTCCTCCTACTCAGCCTCCTGAGAGGTGGGACCACAGATTCATGCCACCACACCTGGCTAGGGTTTTTATTATTATCATCTTTTATTTTGTAGATATAGGATCTTCCTGTGTTGCCTGAGCTAGTCTTGAACTCTGAGGCTCAAGTCGTCCTCCCAACTTGGCCTCCCAAAGTTCTGGGATTATAGACATGAGCCACCATGCTTGGCCTTGTGAAGAGTTATTATCATTAGTATATGCTATTTTTTATTTTATTGTTTCTGAAACTGATGATATTATGTTCTAAGTCATGGTTGATGAAGACATGATCTTTGACAAATGAATACATGGAAATTATCTTCCTATCACCTTTGTATGCACTCAGGATGAGTAGATGAATGGAAAAATGTAGAATTCTGGTTCCAAAGTTAATAAATTTATATAAGATAATTTCTCTTCAAATTGAGCGAAAAAAATGAGTATTACCTATGTATATATGCTTTATGTGATCAAGGTAATGCCAATAATTCTTCTAGGCAAAATATTTTACTTTCTTTTACCTTACTCTGGGTTTCCAAGGAAACATCACTTTGAAGACATTTTACATTCTGACCTTTCTTTTTGTTTGTTTTTGTTATTGTTTACTTCTTATCAGTCTCTGCTTGTTGGCTCTATTACTTCTCTATTTTTATACAATTTCTTTAATTATATATAAACACTATTGGCCTGATGCTAAACAGATCAATGGGATGAGTAGAGTTTTTAAAATTTTCATTATGTTTTACTTTGATAATTCTAGAAATTCTCCTGTAAAATGTATATTTCACTGCTAATTGCTCTAAATTTACAATAATATATCTTTGATAGAGTGGCCTGAAAGAAGTAGGTGGAGTCAACTCTGTGGATTCTTTAATCCCCAAATATTCCCAATTCCAGTAATTCAGGTGTGGCTGATTCCTAGTAGTAAAATAGTATTCCAGTAGATTTTTTGATTGCTTGTGTTATTTCAAAGGGTCCCAAATAGCCTCATTTCAAGCCCTTTCTATCTATATTATGGATATTGTTTCATTTCTAATGGTATTTTCTTTTTTTCCCATCTGATGATATCACTGCTTCTAAGAGGGCTAATTACACATCTAGTACTGATGTCTTCCATTAAACTTGTCCCAACTGCATTATATATAATGAATTTAGTCAACGTTTCTGGCTGGTAAATAATAACCTTCCCTGATTTTTAGTGATGTTGTAGGCTTCTGACATTGATTTCTAATAACTTTATCATTTCCTAAGATATGCAGGGCAAGCAGAGAACAAGTAGAGATGAAATTGTATAGTCTTTGTATTTAATTTACAATATTATGTGTAAATCTATAATAATGTTTTAATTTACCTCTTGAGAAAGATACAGAATACATTCAGTAACTTATTTAACTCAAGTTTTCACATGCTACCTAAAAAAATATTTAACATGGAAATAATAAAAGTAATGTAACTTGACCCACTTGTATCCAATATAAATGTGGGACTTTATAAAGATTTTATGTTTGCTTTTCTATTACCTTAGTCTAATCTAGATTCCAGGTGTTATCCATGCAAATTAATTAATTTATATTTTTTCCAGAAAACAATTAGCATAATTAGGACCTCTCAAACTTAAAATGGTAATATCATGAATGTAACCAGTGATCCCTCCTCTCTAGTTTGGATGAGAATTAAACAATTATTTTGAATGAGATATTAGTGATATAAGATAAATATTAATTAACTTCTATCTATTCTTCTGCAAACTGTCTTTTACCTTCCATGTAGAAATATTTTGAGGTGGCATAATAATAGAAAATCATAAAGTAATCTGACCAATGAGATAAACTTATGAACAAAAGAAGCAACATTTTTGATGTTGTCTTGTAAATCGTAGGAAGTAGCCACTTTAAGAGAAGAAAATCTTACAAAATACAATAAAATGTAGCTCCTTAAAACATGATGTATATTGTGAATAGACAGTTTAATACCTGTAAATGAGAGAAGGCCACCGCTGTATGTACACAGACCCTTTCAAATTAAACACTGTGTTTTAATTGAATTGCCTACTGAGCCAAACAAAAATCAGGTCTCTCCCAGAATCAGACTCTGACTGTCATGCACTTTAAGTAAAAGCAAGCAAAATGCCTCTCCAGGCTTTCAGAAAATGCAGTAGCATTCACAGAGTTTTGGAAAGCTTTTCAACAGGGTTTTTTTTTATAATTGTTGATTTCCCCAGGTTAAAAGAAATCTCTAAGCACAGTGCCTTTTTTATTCCCTTGGGTACTTCCCTACCTGTGTTACAGGAGAGACCACTGTGACTCACAGTAGGAGCCCTCTTTGCAAGATTTAAACTAATTTTACACAATGTTAATTGAAGCTTTAGATTATTGATTTTTTTTAAGTAATGAAACTGCCTTTTAAGAACTTTTCCACTGACTGTTCCTTCATGGGATCATGTATAGTTTCTAACTGGCACAGTAAAATCTGTGCCATATATACATATATATGTTATATTCATACAAATTTATATGGAATATTGTGTTCACATAAAAATAAATTAGTATGGTATGCCTGCTGTATAACATATGACAGAAGTCAAATCTTTTATAGAAAATTATATAATGATATACAAAAGACAATGTAAAATATATGTTTAATATGTGTTTAAAATAGTTTGCAATATAGTTAAAAAGGAAGTACTTATTATATATCAACCTGATTAATCAACAGAACATTATTCCTTAGAATCCTTCTTCACGTTCTCTTTTCCATCATGCACTGCTCTTTCTACTCTCATGCCAATCACTAATTTACTCTGATTTTTTGTGGTAAGCATGATATACCTCTTTAAAATAACTATTATATTCTCTCTGTATCTATTCCAACCTAATATTAAGGTTGTCCTTCCTTTCTTAATTTGTAGAAATGAAATCCCACCAAATGTTGATGTATGCTTATGTAATTCATCATACAACGCTAATGTTACATTGGTTTCTGTTTTACAAAAATGAATAAACTGCCAAAAATACCTCTTAAAAATAACTATTATGCTATTTTTGTATATATTCCAACCTTATATTAAGTTTTTCCTTCCTTTCTGAATTTGTAGAAATGAAATTCCACCAAATGTTGATGCATGTTTATGTAATTTATTATTTCATTATATGACTTTATTGCTAATGGATATGTTGGTTTCCGTTTTACAAAAAATGAATAAACTGTCAAAAATATGATATGTGCCTCCTTGTGCTCATTTTCAAATAGGTTATATTCGGGTTCATTTTTAGGAGGAAAATGCAAACTGTTTTCCAAAGGGTTTTTAGAATTGTATTCTCTGTTAATTGGCAGATCAACCAAACTACTATTTAAAAAGTCAGAAAGTATACTGATTTGAACTTTTTTTCTCACAAAACATTACAGAGCTGGACAGTGTTGAGCCAACAGAATAGTTCTACTTCTGACTTCATTTGAGGCCAACTTCCTTTACTTTTTCTCTCCCCAAACCCTAAGGGTTTTGTCTTCACTTACATGGTATTAGGGCTCAATTTTATATCCATATTCCTATGAAGGGGAAAAGTAAAGCAAAAGTATAGAGCAAGTGGCTTATTTTAGATAAAATGATCCAGAAGTTATATTCATCTTTTCATTCAGATCTTGTTAACTTCCATTTACTCACATGTCCATATGAATCTCAAAGGAAAGCTAGGAAATCGACCCACTAAATTGGCAATAGTCTCTCTGGCCACTCAAGTATTCATGTGCTTGCTCCTTTTACACATGAAATACACCCAATCCTCATCAAAGAAGACCATTCAAAAGTCCTATACAATGCATGCATAACATATCCAGCTCAATGACTAGCTCAATGTTTAGAAACTCTGGGTTCTGCACAATATTTTCCAATAACTGTGGACATGGTTCATTATTTCAAACAACTTATAAATATTAATAAGTAGACATCAATACAAGCCCCCCACACACTCCTAATCAATAAAGAGTAGTGAAAGGGAATCAAAAAAGTGACAGTAATCAAAAAAGCTTTCATTCAGAAAATGAAAATAAAAAGCAGGGGAACACTCAGTGGTGATTTGTACGTTACAATAATAAAATCTTACTCGGCCAGATTTCCAAGTGTGAGTATTCTGAAAGTGAAATAAAATACTTGTTTTGAGACTGTTTATATTATTTATAAGAAATTGACTTTAAAATATTCCTGTGCCATGCCATCTGCATTTTCCTTATTGAAAATTATTCTCTTCCTATTAAACTATATGGGCATATTCAAAGTGAGTACTGCAGAATATTTTATCACAGAGCTTGTGTGCATGGCTCGTGTAGCCCATGCTCTGCTGGAGGGTGGCTCTAGCATTGAACCAGTAAGAGGCCTTTGCCAACCGGTCTTATGATTTCAATTGTAAATCTACATCTCTCTATAAAAAAGAATATAAATATATGAATCATTAATTTTGATGGACAAACAGATAGATATAATAATTTAAAAGTTAAGAAAAAATATTGAAAGCAAAGATAGCTGGAAAAAAAAAACTTGAAAACAAAGTTGAGAATACTTTCCAGAAAATATAAAATAGACCCAATAAAATTAATAGATCAAAATAACAATGGTCAAATAATATAAGTACTAGGAAAACTCAAGAAAAAAATAAAATGAGAGAATTTTAGAAGAGAAAAAATATTTGAAAGTCTACTTAACTGAAGGGTATATATTTCCAAATTAAAATGATATACTTTCAGACACTTTGTGATAGAAAGATCTGTAAAAAGAAAATGAAAAAATAAGTAAAATCTGTAAAGAAATGTAAAGCTCATATAAAACTGATTGATAACAAGAATGATACTTTTTTTTTGAAACAGAGTCTCACTGTGCTGCCAGGCTGGAGTGTAGTGGTGTGATCTTGGCTTACTGCAACCTCCGCCCCCTGGGTTCAAGTGATCTTCCTTCCTCAGCCTCCTGAGTAGCAGGACTACCAGTGTGTGCCACCATGCACAGCCAATTTTTTGCATTTTAAGTAGAGATGGGGTTTTACCATGTTGGCCAGGATGGTCTTGATTTTTCGAACTCGTGATCCACTCACCTCAGCCTCCCAAAGTACTGGAATTACAGGTGTGAGCCACGTGACTGACTGACAGTTGTTTTCTTTGAAACAACACTGGAGCCTAGAAGCAAAGGAATATCCAAAGTCTGCAAGGTAATTATTTCTAAACTTTCAATATGCAAAATGAGAATCAGATATAATTTCAAACTATAACATATTTATATAGGCAATACTCTCATAGTTCTTTTCACAGAACGCTAATAATAGATGCTTTCCAGAAGGAATAAACATAGGAAAGAAAAAAACAGGAGACATAAACTTTTTAAAAATGATGTATTTGAGAAATGATAAGGTGAAAACAGCTCATAAATTAGTCTATATTTGAGGAGAATGGAAGTCTCCCAATAATTCCTCCATGCAAATAAAAGATCTCTGATGTGTTTGAATATATTAGTAAGAGATTTAAATTTCTAAGTGATAGTTAGGAATGGATAAATAATGCAATATAGAAAATTAAAGAAAACCAGTGAGTCAATTACTAACTCGTGGACAAAAATCATACAAATGGACACATATGCTTATTAAGCATTATATGATGTAGCAGTAATATTACACAGACTTTATTATATAATTACAATTATTTTAAAACTCAATAATGAAACAAATCGAGGTAGGCTATGAAAAAAGAAATGAATACCTGTGTTGTGGGTGGGAATGTAGGGGGACTGGGAAAGTATAAAGAAGATAAACTATTGATTCTTATAGAAAATCAAGAGATACATAAAATTGAAATTTTAAGAAATTGTTATGTAAGTACACTATCTAGAGAAGTGGAGATAAATACCAAAAGAAACAGTTAAAAAAAAAAAAGTGACTGTTTCTGGAGGCAGAGATTGGGAATTGTAAGCAATGGTAAGGAGCACAACAAGGTGCATACATTCAAAACTCTGGTAAAAATAAAAATCAAATGGAATATATAGACTTCAGATTGTAGCACTTATTTGGAACTCCATAATAGCTAAATTCATAGTATCACACCCTCATATTTATCATTAGCTCTACCTTTGAGAGGTTTGATTTGTCTATAAAAAGGGATAATGCTATACCTAAGAGGGTTACACTAATGAAATGATATAATGTATGTATAATTTCTAAAGCCAAATCTCAAGGGCATATTATATGAATTAAACTAATGTTAATTCTACCATTTTAGTTGATGAGGAAACTAACTTCTAGAAAGGTTAAGTGATATGTTCAAGTACACAGGGATGTAAAAGGAGGAAAAATAATTCAGATCATAGCTCCTACTGAACGCATTACCTTGATTGTGCTACATTTTGCCTGGTTTATTTATATTAAGGAGCACATCATAATGTACATATCTGTGTCCGGTAAGATAATTAAGAATGAAGTCAGAATATTCCAAAGACAAATCTTCATCTAAGTCTGTCACATTGTTATCATTTAAAAAGTGAGAAAGTATGCATTCAGAGAGGATGTCTAATTTTAAATTATTTATGGTTCTTTTCTTATTTCTATTTTCTTTCATTTTATTTCACATAGTTTCAGTTTCTACATTAAAAAACTCATCAAAGTTTAATATCTCTTAGTGTCTTGTAGCTATACAAATGATAGGGAATAAAAATTGAGTATTTCCAAATGATTTTTCAGATGACTTTGATAAATGATGAAATTCATCATTTATTCGAAATTTTTTGCTTTTGAGCAAATATGTGTAATGTATTGTTACCAGTCCTATTCAGAATTCAACATGCCTACAAAGTATATAGCAGTAAAAAATACATTAATATCATGAATGTCTGTACAAGAAAAATACTTGCAAAATGTGGACTATAAACTCAAAATAAAATTATATTACATGTTACTTTAATTTCAGTGCTTCCATTACCGGCATGGGATTTGGAGGGTGTGGAAAGAAAATTAATGCCAAGTGAGTTTTCTTTAGAATTGACCAATTCATTTGCCATAAAACGTATCACAGAAATGAATATAGATTGTGGTTTAACACTTAATAAACACTTAATTTGTATTTATTTTTTTTTTGCACTGAAAATAGAAGAAAGAGCAAAGATAAACAGAAATGTCTTGCCTCAATTTTTTAAAATTAACAAACAAATTTAATTACTAAAATACATAGAATGTATAACAGTGATACACACCATGGAGGTAAATGAATTAGATAAAGGAACAGAGACATTAGCTACAATTTTAGATGGGTTGGTAAGTACTAGGGGTTGAATTGTGTCCATAAAAAAGGGTATGAAATTTTCTAATCCCCAGAACCTCAGAATGTAACCTTATTTGGAAATAAGGTTGGTGTGGATGTTAGACGTAATTAGTTAAAATGAGGTAAAACGTGAGTAGGGTGGGGCCTTCATCCGATTAGACAGGTGTCCTTATAAGAAGATAAGAGAGACATAGAGAGAACACAGCTGTATAAAGACACAGAGACACACAGAGAATGACATATGAAAACAGAGGCAGAGGCTGGGGTGATGTATCTACAAGCACAGGAATTGTAAGTATTGCTGGTTGTCATCAGGAGCTAAGAGAAAAACATGGAAAAGATACTTCCTTTGTGCTCTCCAAAGGAACTCACCCTTGACTAGTTCCTAGATTTTAGACTGCCTGCCTCCACAACTGTGAGAGAATAAATTTCTATTATTTTAAGCTACCCCAAATTACCAAAAGATTGTGGCACCTTTTTAATAGTAGCCCTAGGAAACAAATACAGCAAAAAAAAAAAAAAGCCTCACAGAAAAGGTGATCTCTCACTATAGACCTGAATGTGACAAAGGACAGGTGCATGTTAAAATCAGTGGAAGCGATTCCAGACAGAGGAAAATGAAAGTTCAGTCTCTGAGACTAAAGGGTGACTCGAATGTGGCTGGAGCAGAGTGATTAGAGAAAGAGGTTAGTGGCAGATGAATTCCATGCTTTCAGTGTGTGTGTTTGGGGTGTGTTTAGGGGGAGCAAACTATTCAGGTCTTTCCACCTTAATGCTTAGATTTTGGCTTTATCATGAACAAACGGGGAAGCAATTGGTGTGTTTTAAATAGAAGGCTGATGTGACTAAACTATGTTTTAATTGTCTTCTCAATTGCAAATAAAAAATAGCACATCGTGGTGGAATTACATTGAGAATTATCTGGAAAAGGACAATTAAAAGCAGGGTAAATATTTAGAACACTTAGTATTTTAAGGAAGATTTGACGATGTGGTTTTTTTTTCGCCAGGGTAGTGGCAATGACTGTTGTGGAAGAGAATTAATTGGAAGAAATGTGGTTGCAGCTAGAAGGGAAGTGTGATTAAGTAATTTTGTCAAATGTGTTTGTAGGAGGATGTGAAAGATCCAGTCAAGAGGAAAACACTGGCTGATTCAGAGTAAGACAAGATAATTTTTGTAGCTTTATCTATGATTAGATGGTGAGGAGTAGGTGGAGAGTGAGGAAATGATTGGAGCTAGTGTAGTATTGGGGAAATTGGCTTCTGTTGCAAAAGGTATTATTCACTTATAGTAACAAGAACACCTACAAATAATATGAGTGTAGATACACGTGGTTAGGTAAACAATGCAGTAGGAGCTTGTTAAAGTTCTCTTTGGATAGTTTCAATTTTCTCACTGAAATAAAAAGCTGGGTCAGGAAGAAGGGCCCAATGCAGTGGCTCATGCCTTTAATCCCCACCTTTGAGAGGCATAGACAGGTGGATCACTTGAACCCAAAAGTTTGAGATCAGCCTGGACAAAATGGCAAGACTGGGTCTTGTACTAAAAAATACAAAATTAGCCAGATGTGGTTGGGTGCACCTGTAGTCCCAGCCACTTTAAGGGGCTGAGGGGGAGGACTGATTGAGTCCAGGAAGTCGAGGCTGCAGTGAGCCCAGATCATGCCACTACACTCCAGCCTGGGTGACAGAGGGAGATCCTATCTCAAAAAGAGAGAGACAGAGAATGGTGGGAATTTGAGAAGATAAAAGACTAGGACAATATTGTAAGAATGGCAGTTATCATTTGGGGTGCATTCTCAGTTAATGATAATGACTTCAAAGTAAAGAACTCAGCATTGGTATGGGCTTTTTTTCTCAGACACCTAAAGTTGAAAAATTGTTGGCATGATGAAGATAGAAAGTTGAATTTAACAAACCAAAAAAAGATTTAATCTCATCACATCTCACATAATCTCTTGCAATTTCCTTGATATCTTGCTGTCCTTCAAAAACTGCTATGACCCTAGGCTTTAGCAATTGCTAATTTCTTTTTTATTTTTCATATCATTTACCTAGTTGGTCATCAAGTCTTCAGCAACCACTTCTTAGTCCACTGAAAAAAATAACTCTTTATCTCAACATATGTTTTTGTATTCTTGGTAAGGTTTGACTGTGTCCTCACCCAAATCTCATCTTTAATTGTAACTTCCACAATTCCCATAAGTCGTGGGAGGACCTAGGAGAGAGGGGACTGAATTATGGGAGCAGATCTTTCCTGTGCTGTTTTGTGATAATAAGGGAGTCTCACAAGATCTGATGTTTTTAAATAATGGGAATTTCTCTGCATAAGCTCTCGTTTTGCCTGCAGCCATCCATGTAACATGATTCCTCCTCTTTGCCTTCTGCCATGATTGTGAGGCATTCCAAGCTATGTAGAACTGTAAATTCATTAAACTTGTTTTTCTTCCCAGTCTTGGGTGTGTCTTTATCAGCAGCCTGAAAACGGACTAATACAGTAAACTGGTACCAGTAGAGTGGGGCACCTGTGAAAAGATACCTAAAAATGTGGATGTGACTTTGGAAGGTAACAGGCAGAGGTTGGAACAGTTTGGATGGCTCAGAAGAAGACAGGAAAATGTGGGAAACTTTGGAACTTCCTAGAGACTTGTTGAATGGCCTTGCCCAAAATGCTGATAGCGAAATGGACAATAAAGTCCAGGCTGAGGTGGTCTAAGATGAAAATGAGAAACTCATTGGGAACTGGAACCAATGTGACTCTTGTTATGTTTTACAAAGAGTCTGGTGGCATTTTGCTCCTGCCGTAGAGATTTGTGGAACTTTTAACCTAACAGAGGTAATTTAGGGTATCAGGCAGAAGTTTCTAAGCAACCACTTGTTCAAGTGGTGACTTGGGTGCTGTTAAAGGTATTCAGTTTTAAAAGGGAAGCAGAGCATAAAAATTTGAAGAACTTGTAACCTGACAATGAAATAGAAAAGAAAATCTCATTTTCTGAGGAGAAAATTAAGCCAGCTGCAGAAATTTGCATAAGTAATGAAGAGCTGAATGTTAACCACCAAGACAATGGGGAAAATGCCTCCAGGGCATGTCAAAGATCCTTGCAGCATTCCCTCCCATCACAGGCTAGGATACCCAGAAAAAAATGGTTTTATGGTACAGGCCAAGGGTCCCTGTGCTTGTGTGGCCTATGGATTTGGTGCCCTGTGTCCCAGCAATTCCAGCTGTGACTGAAAGGGGCAAACAGAGAGTTTGGGCTGTGTCTTCAAAGGGTGTAAGCCCCAAGCCTTGATAGTTTTCACGTGGCGTTGAGCCTGTGAGTGCACAGAAGTCAAGAAGGGGGGTTTGGGAACTTCTGTCTAGATTTCAGAGAATGTATGGAAACCCTTGGATGCCAAGGCAGAAGTTTGCTGCATGGTCCGGGGGCCTCATGACAAACTCTGCTAGGGTAGTGCAGAAGGGAAATGTGGGGTCAGAGTCCCCACAAAGGGTCCTTACTGTATCACACCTAGGGAAGCTATGAAAAGAGGGTCACTATCCTCAAGACCCCGAATGGTAGATTCACTGACAGTTTGCACTGTGTTTCTGGAAAAGCTGTAAACACTTAACACCAGCCTGTGAAAGCAGCCAGGAGGAGGGCTATACCCTGCAAAGGCACAGGAGAAGAGTTGCTCAGGGTCATAGGAGCCCACCTTTTGTATCAGTGTGACCTAGATGTGAGAAATGGAGTCAAAGAAGATTATTTTGGAACTTTAAGATATGATTTTGGACTTGTATGCACCCTGTAGCCTCTTCGTTTTGGCCAATTTTTCCCATTAGGAAAACTGTATTTACCCAATGCCTGTTCTCCCATTGTGTCTAAGATGTAACTAACTTGTTTGATTTTACAGTCTCATAGGTGGAAGGGAATTGACTTGTCTCAGATGGGACTTTGATCTATGGACTTTTGAGTTAATGCTGAAATTAGTTAAGACTTTGGGGGACTGTTGAGAAGGCATGATCAGTTTTGAAATGTGAGGACATAAGATTTGGGAGGGGCCAGGCGTAGAATGATATTATTTGGTTGTGTACCCACCCATGTCTCATCTTGAATTGTAACTCCCAAAATTTCCATGTGTCTTGGGAGGCTCTTGGTAGGAAGTGATTTTTTTATGGGGGTGGGTCTTTTCTGTGCCATTCTCATGATAGTGAATCAGTCTTATGAGATCTGATGGTTTTAAAAATGGGAGTTTCCTTTCACAAGCTCTCTCTTTGCTTGCTGCTATCCAGGTAGTGTGTGACTTGCTGCTCTTTGCCTTCACCATGACTGGGGCCTCCACAGCCATGTGGAACTGTAAGTCCATTAAACCTCTCTATTTTCCTAGTCTTTGGTACACTTTTATCTGCAGTATAAAAACAGACTCATACAATTTTATTTATGTATATGGTATTTTTCACTACCTGCCATTATTTTATGGTATTATTTATTTACATTTTTTATCTGCTAACATCTTTTATGTAGGATAACTGTAAATGGAATCCATATTACACAGAGGTTATAATTATTTATACAAATTTTGTCTTTATTGTGAATGATAGAGAGACTCATTAGATGATTTTGTACATAGGTGTGATGTTTACTGACTGATATTTTTCCAGACTGATATGTTTCCAGGTGATACTGAATACTGAGTGGAGGCATTCCTCGAGAGGAAAGAATGATAGAAATCATGGAGGGTGGTTTGGAAGCCATTTTAATTTGTGAAAATAGATAAAATTGTCTTGGGTTAAATATGTATTAGATTAATGATAAGATTTGGAAGTAGAGCAGCATAACTTAGTAATGAGATATATGAAAAAATGAGTTGTAGGAAGTGTCACGGGATTGCATGCTGCTGAGAAATAGAGAAAAATGAGAAATGATTAATCAACTTATTTAAGTAGAAGTCATTAGAAATGTAAACCGGACATTATTATGAGCCTTGTTTGAAGAGATTAAAAGAGAATTGTGTATTAAGAAATGCAGTATTATTGACAATAATTTCTTATAAGTTGGTTATAAAAGACAGAGGTATAGAATGGTAGCTAAATGGGTGATATTTTTAAAGGTTTCTTTTTATGTCTTGATAAAACAATAATGTGTTATAAAATGTTTCTATGCTGATAACAAAAAGCAGCAGAGAAGTAAAATTGCATAATATATGAGATGTGATATCTTCTAGAACAAAGACATTATTGACATTAAGTAAGCAAATGTTAAATTTGACCTTGAAAAGGAGACAAGATACTTTACATATTTAGTAGGACAAAAGGGATTATTGTATATAAATAATTATACTAATAGATTTGTATTTTGAAGATTATAAGATTAGGTAGTTATTTTACAACTGCTTTTATTATTGTCAATAAATAATTCAGTGATGATATTATGAAACTGTTTATGTAGGAAAGGCGAATGGAGGTTTGAGTGTAGTGAACAATCTGCAAAATAGTCATTTCAGAGGCTGAAATATTAAGTTTACTAATAAAACAGAAGTGAGATTTCAGCTTTAGGGCCCTTTGAATTTTTTTTTGTCATAAATGAATATAAAAGTGATTAATATGGTTTACTTTCATTTAAAATAAATTTATTCATGAAAGTTCCATTTTTGTATTAAAATACGTTTAGCTAGATTTGGAGGCTTTTTCCCTAAGTAAATAAAGTAGACACACAGGTAGCTGAAGATAAAGACAAGGGAGTGAAGATAACAATGAACTATAAACATCTGAGAATAAAGTAGGTAGTGAGATCATAGTAAGGTTGTTAAACAGTGAAAAAAAAGGTGGTGAGATACATTTATTAGAGGATTCTATTAAGGTAAGAAAAATCTTGGGAAAGTAGTCAGGTACACTTTTTGGAAAAAATTAAGCTGGTAGAGGATAATCATTAATAATTTATGCTTAAAATCAAATTCAAGATTGTAGATGTAGTACAATTATTTTTAATTAGAAACTACAAGATCTAATCATGTGAGTGAATTGTCGGGATGCTGTGAGTAAATTGATGAAGATGAAGAGTTTGAAGAATAGGAAGCCTAGAACTGTAAAGTATATAAAGTTGAATCTGCCAATATGATAAATAATCCCTGAATCTGTGGATCTATCATTAATACCTGGAAAATCAACTATAAAATATTTTCTAAACTAAATCTCCTTTTGTGTTCTATAATAACTAATGTTTCTCATTAAAACCCTTTCTCTTCTTTATCAGATAGTTCATATCTGAGGCTTAGCAGGAAGAACTACACAGTGTCCTTTATGTTTCAGACATGTCCCTGATTTTTATGAGGCACTTGGCTAACTATATACTTGAAATAATTCATAATACTTGATTCTGGTTAAGATCTTGGATTTATGTAAGTCTGATTTGACCATCTGATTTATTATCTAAGCTCATAGAGAAATAATTATAGTCACCTCTCAAGATTAATTTGGCTTAAAATTTCCATTATGAATTTCATAGTGAATAAAAAATTACCATTATATTAATATCAATAATTATGGAAGAATATCTTGATAATCTATAAGAAATATTTCTATAGGTACATATAATTTCTACAGTGTTTTATAGATCTGTAGAAAACAGTTACAGGACACTTAAATTACAACTTATTTTAGAATTAGTTTTATTTTATAATTTATTTATAAATTCTCTCAAAACTATTCTTACCGGTATATTTTAAGTCTTTTATTTTTCATAAAACTAATAGGATTACACAAAGAAAGCCATAAAACTTAGATAATTTTAATTCTAATATAAAAGAAAAACCAGCAAACTTCATAGAGTAAATCATGCCATGTATATTTATAAAGTCTCTTTTTATGTTAATTATGTAATCATCAGGTAATTAAAATAAGTTATCTTCAATAAATTAGAGTTACCAGTTACAAGAAACTCTTCAATTTACTAATAAGAGGTGTTCAATTTTTACTTAGTAATCACAGGTAACAAAACCCTCAAACCATGGAATATTTGTTTATTGTTATTATAGAAAATAATAAATTTGCACAAATTCTTGAGTATTGGTCATGAGTTATTTTCAAAATGTAATAAAACACAGCAATAATAACCAATATAATAACTTACATATGAAGTAAATGTTTGTTTTTACCTCATAACAAGTCTCCTTGTTTTTTTCTTTTTTTCATTATTTCTAGTCTGGTTAGTAAGAATGTGAGCAATTTTCTCTACAAATATATTTCTTATTTTTTTTCTATTTATTTTGTGCAATTTGAATGCTTTATGATATGTGTGGCTATGTCCTCACCCAAATCTAATCGTGAATTGTGACTCCCACAATTCCCACTTGTCATGGGAGGAACCTAGTGGGATGTAATTGAATCAGGAGGGCAGGTCTTTTCCATGTGGTTCTTAGGATGATGAATAAGTCTCATGAGATCTGATGGTTTTAAAAATAAGAGTTTCTTCACACAAGCTCTCTCTCTTCCTGCTGCCATCCATGTAAGATGTGATTTGCTCCTCCTTGCCTTCCACCATGATTGTGAGGTCTCTCCAGCCATGTGGAATTGTAAGTCCATTAAACCTCTTTCTTTTTTAAATTGCCCAGTCTCAAGTGAGTCTTCATCAGCTTCATGAAAACAGACTAACACAGTAAATTGATACCAGTAGAGAGGGTTGTTGCTGAAAATATACCCAAAAACATGGAAGTGACTTTGGAACTAGGTAATAGGCAGAGGTTGGAACAGTTTGGAGGGCTCAGAAGAAGACAGAAAAATTTGGGAAAGTTTGTAGCTCCCTACAGATTGTTGAATGGCTTTGACCAAAATGTTGATAATGATATGAATAATGAAACCCAGGCAGGTGGTCTCAGATGGAAATTAGGAACTTGTTGTGAACTGGAGCAAAGGTGACTCTTGTTATGTTTTAGCAAAGAGACTGGCAGCATTTTTCCTCTGCCCTAGAGATTTGTGGAAGTTTGAACTTGAGAGAGATGATTTAAAGTATCTGGCAGAAAAAAATTACTAAAGAGCAAAGCTTTCAAGAGGTAATCTGAGACCTGTTTAAGGCATTCAGTTTTAAAAGAAAAACAGAGAATAAAAGTTTAAAAATTTTTCAGCCTGACAATGTGATAGAAAAGAAAATCAATTCCATTTTCTGAGGAAAAATTCAAGTTGACTGTAGAAATTTGCATAAGTAATGACAGCCTTAATATGTATCACCAAGGCGATGAGAAAATTTCTCCAGAGCCTGTCAGAGACCTTTGTGGCAGCCACTCCCATCACAGGCCTGTAGATTTAGAAAGGAAAAATGGTTGGGTTGATGGGATCCAGAGCTGCTCTGCTCTGTGCAGCCTAGGAACTTGGTGTCCTGCAACCCAACCACTCCAGCCATGACTAAAAGGGGCCAAGGTACAGCTTGGGCTGTTGCTTCAGAGGGTGAAATGCCCAACACCTGGCAGATTTCACATGCTTTTGAGCCTGCAGATGCACAGAACTCAAGAATTGATGTTTGGGAACGTCCACCTAGATTTCGGAGGATGTATGGAAGCACCTGGATGCCCAGGCAGAAGTTTGCTGCAGGGGTGGGGGCCTCATGGAGAAACTCTGCTAGTGCAGTACAGAAGGGAAATGTAGGATAGGAGCCCCCACATAGAGTCCCTACTGAGACACCACCTAGTGGAGCTGTGAAAAGAGGGCCACCATCCTCCAGACCCCAGAATGGTGATTCAATGACAGCTTCCATTGTGTGCCTGGAAAAACCACAGACACTAAATACCAGCCTATGAAAGCACCCAGGAGGAGGGCTGTACCCTGAAAAGCCACAGGGGCAGAGCTGCCCAAGGCCATGATAGCCCACTTCTTGAAGCAATGTGACCTGGATGTAAGAAATGGAGTCAAAGGAGATCATTTTGGAACTTTAAGATTTGACTGCCCCACTGGATTTGGACTTGCATGGGGCCTGTAGCACCTTTGGCCAATTTATCCCATTTGGAATGGCTGTATTTAATCAATGCCTGTACCCTCACTGTACCTAGGAACTAACTAACTTGCTTTCAATTGTACAGGCTCATAGGCAAAAGCTAATTGCCTTGTGTCAGATATGTCTTTGAACTGTGAACTTTTGAGTTAATGCTGAAATGAATTAAGACTTTAGGGGACTGTCAGAAAGGCATCATTGATTTTGAAATGTTAGTACATGAGATTTGGGAGGGGTCAGAGACAAAATGATATTGTTTGGCTGTGTCCCCACCCATGACTCATCTTGAATTGTAACTCCCGCAATTCCCATGTATTGTGGGAGGAAGCTAGTGGGACGTAATTGAATCATGACGTCAGGTGTTTTCCCTGCTGTTCTCATGTAAGAGGTCACTTGGTCCTCCTTGCCTTCCACCATGATTGTGAGGCTTCACCAGCTATGTGGGGCTGTAAGTTCACAAGAAAACTTCTGTCTTTTCTTCATTAATTGCACAGTCTCGGGTATATCTTTATCAGCAGCGTGAAAGCAGACTAATACAATTCAACTCTTTGTTTTTATGGCAATATGTTGAGGGCTTTTATATTATTAATAATACAAGTGATATGTCATTTTAAATACCTAAGTTTGGTTTATTTACTGTTTTGTTGTTCTTATTGCTCCTGTTTCTATAGTGGAAGGCATATCTTCATTTTACTGTCCCCCAATACCTTTCATTATTCTCTAGTTTACGTGTAGACAGTTTGTCACTAACCAAGACTTATAGCTCACTCTTTAAGAATGTTATGAAGAAGCTAATTTATTTTCTCATTATATAATTTAGTATTCCACATAACTTAATATTGATAAGTTGTAGGTATTCAGAAATGTTCTCTAGCTTTGACTGTGTCAAATTGTTCAATGATACAAGCAACCTCCAAGCAACTTTATACCTATTGGCTTTCTCAGACCATGTTAGTAATTCAGTCTTTTATCCTTTCTCTCTTTCAATGTCTTTTATCCTTTCTCTCTACATTTATCTTTTTTTTTTTTTGCCACCTCTACATTCAAAGTGATAATGTTATTCACAAACTGTATTCTTTCAACTGTTTGCCAAATTTCTTGTGTCTTCCTATAACAATTAGGTCACATGTTCATACCAATATCTGACTTTTAAGCAATACACATTACAGATAATTCCTATCATTTAAGAAATGGTATAGGTGGCAGATTTCTCTCAATTATTCTGGAATAATCCCTTGTGAATGTAGCTTACACAAGATGGACCCCTCTGACACACAGAAGCAATCATGAGTCTAGGTGATTCCTTGTTTTAGTTAACGATTTTCATGTCAATTATATGTACTGTTATATATAGTATTCTAGATCAGTCCATATTTCCATTAAAATAAAGCTCTTTGTCTTTTCATGAGTCCTCACTATACAGATTTTTTACCTCTAAGTTGTGTTTATTTTTTCCAAATTTTGCTTGAGAGTGATTAAAAATCTTTTTTTAATGTACATAAATTATATGCAAAACACTTAGGACAATATCTAAGATATCAGTATGATAGTCATGATGACTATTACTTCTCTTGTTGTACATTGAGAAAGAATCAAGAATTAAAGTCAGTGTAGTGAGAAGATGCCAACAAGGTGGAAGAATAGGAGGTTTTTGCTTTTTTCTCCTCCCACTGATGTACCAAATAAACATTCATGCAGGGATCAATTCCCTCTGAGAGAAATCCAGATTGAATTGAGAGAGTCTTACTACTGAATCACTGAGAATATATCCACAAAAATATGGTAGAAAAAACTGAGACAGAACAGAGCACAGTAACTCCAACACGGGCAAATTGCTTTGCAATCAGGAGAGAATGCCACGACTTCCAAGTTCTCTCTGAGATGTGAAAAATTTGGCTCTTAAATCACCTGGTTTGGGAGCAGATTGGGTTCAACATTCACGAGTCCCCTCAGACAACAGAGAAAAAAAAGGGAGTTTTAAATGGGCACAAGAGTAGCTCCAGCAACTACTTTACCCCCTCCTCCCCATTTAGCACAGAACAAACAGACTGCTCTTTCAGACAGAAACTGAGAGCTGGATGTTTTTGTCTAATGTTCTAACTCTCCCAGATGTTGCTTATGGTTTAGCCATGAATTGGCCCACATGTAGGAGCTGACAGAGGAGGCAATTAGAAGTTGGCAAGGTTCCTGAACAGGTTTGAGTATAGTTCCTACCACTCTTCCCTCAGGTTTACACCAGAGGTAGACCCTATCTGCCAGCTAACCTGCCTGTCTCTAAAAGTAGTTAGGATCTATCATTTACTAGGGCCTTAGAAGTGACAAAGAACAAAGTAATGAGTTGAGTATGTAGTTTGAATTGGAATGAAGATATTTTCCAAAGATCTTCTCCCTGGTTTAGAACAGAACAAGTGGGGAATAAACTCCAGATTCTATCTTTTCCCTGAGCATAGAGGTAACAGGAACACATATCTAAAACCCAACTCTTCAGTCCACATCTTAAGGAA
Organism: Cheracebus regulus; assembly: GCA_963574635.1. NCBI lineage: Eukaryota > Metazoa > Chordata > Mammalia > Primates > Pitheciidae > Cheracebus > Cheracebus regulus. The sequence continues at coordinate 28,181 of CAUYQU010094682.1, read as the reverse complement.
ATGGCTTGTACTTCACCTGTCTCAGGGCACCCATGGATCTGAGCACACCTTAGTTTCCTGGAGGCCATAAGAACAAAGACAGTAGGTTTGGCAAGCAGAAATCATTAAAAGGCATCTAGAATTTCTGGCAAGGTTGACTGACAAGATTTATTTTATTTTGTTTTTGTTTTTTGAGATGGAGTCTTGCTCTACCGCCCAGGCTGGAGTGCAGTGGTGCAATCTCAGCTCACTGCAACCTCCACCTCCTAGGTTCAAGCAATTCTTCTGCCTCAGCCTCTCAAGTAATTGGAATTACAGGCATGTACCACCACACCTGGCCAATTTTTGTATTTTTAGTAAAGTTGGCATTTCACTATACTGACAAGGCTTGTCTCAAACTGCTGACCTCAAGTGATCTGCCTGCCTTAGGCTCCCAGAGTGCTGGGATTACAGGAATGAGCTACCAAACATAGCCAATTTATTTTGTGCATAAGACCAGTCTGTTCAAACTGGGAGAAAAAAGGAGACTGTCTTACCTAAGATGTGGAAATCAACACAGAGAGTCCAGAAAAGTTAAGAAACAAAATAATACATTCCAAAAAAGATAACTAGAGAAATCTCCAGAAACCAATCCCAATAAAATGAAGATAAACATTTATCTGAAAGAGAATATAAATAACAATCATGAAGACACTAATGAGAGCACAGCAAAGGATGAACCAAGTAAGGATTTCAATTATAAGATAGAAAATATGTTTAAAAAGGAAACTGAAAATTACAAAGCTGAAGAACACAATAACTGAATTGAAAAATTCAATAGAGTCGTTCAATAAGAGATTAGATCAAGGAGAAGAAACGATTAGTAAACTCCAAGACAAGTTATTGAAATTCATCTAGTCAGAGGAACAAGCAAAAAACGATGAAAAGCAGTGGGGATAGCTTAAGGGACATATGAGATGACATCAAGCTGACTAATTTGCATATTTTATTGGAGTTCAAGAAAAGAAAGAGAAAGAAAAAGGGACAGAAAGTGTATTCAAATAAATAATAGTTGGAAAATAGTCAAATACAGGGAAATATATAGAAATACATATTCAGTAAGCCTAAAAGATCCCACATATTTGGTGTTCTTTAATTTCTTTATTAAAAATCTTTATTAAAAATCCAAAAAGATCCACACCAAGGTACATTATTATAATAGTGTTAACATGTCCATACTATCCAACATAATATACAGGTTTAATCCAATTTCTATCAAAATTCCAATGGCATTTTTCACAGACATAGAAAAAAAATTGAAAATTTATATATAACAACAAAATATCTTAAATTGCCAAAGAAATCTGAAGACAGAAAGACAAAGTTGGAAGCATCACATTTCCTGAGTTTAATTTATATTACAATGCCATAGCAATCATAAAAGTGTAGTACAGGCACAAAACCAGACTGATGGAACACAATATAGATATTAGAGAAAACAAACCCAAGCATATGTAGTCAACTAATTTTTAACAGGGGAACTAAGAATACATAATTGGGAAATAATAGTTTTTTCAATAAAGGGAATTGAGAAAACTGAATATCCATATGCAAAAGAATGAAATTTGGCCCTTATTTTACACTATTGTAAAACAACTCAAATATATTAAAGGTCTAAACACAAGACACAAAACCATAAATCTCTTAGAAGAAAAACTTTTTGGAATTGACTTTGACAATGATTATCTATCTATCTATCTATCTATCTATCTATCTATCTATCTATCTATCATCTATCTATCTATCTCACACTAAAGCCTCAAGCAACATATAAGCAATTAAGACTGTATCATACTAAAAATGATTCTGTACAGCAAACCACACAATCAACAAAACATAAAGGCAGGCTACATGTTGAGAGAAAATATTTGCAAGCCATATATCTGATAAAGAATTAATATTCAAAATATTTAAGGAACTCACACACCTCAATACTAAGCAAATAAATAAATACATAACCCAATTAAAAATGAGGAAAGGTTTTAAATAGACCTTATTTCAAAGAAGATGTAAAACTGGTCAACGTGTAAGTGAAAAGGTGCCCAACATCACTAATCAGTACAGAAATGTAAATCAAAATCACAATGAAATATTCTCTCACACCTCCTATAAGGGCCACTATCAAAAAGATGAGAGATAATAAGTAATGATGAGACTGTATAGAAAAGAGAATCCTTTTATGATGTTGGTGGTAATGTAAAATGTTATGGCCATTAGAGAAAATAGTATTATGTTTCCTCAATAATTAAAAATAGAACTACTATGTGACCTAACAATCCCTCTTCTATGTAGGAACCTAAAGGAAATGAAATCACCACCAATAAAGATATCTGCATTCTCACATTTATTGCAGCATAATTCACAACAGCCAAGAAATAACAACAACCTGATTATTTGTAGGTGAATGAATGGATAAGAAATTGTGGTAAAAAAAAATATGTATATACACATACATAATACATATGTAAAATATATGTATATATTATATATATAATACATGTATATATATTGCATACAATGTAATATTTTTCAGTCTTCAAATAAAAGGAAATCTTGTCACATGCAACAAGATGAATAAACCTGGAAGACTTTATTCTAAGTGAAATAAGCCACACAGAGAAAGTAAAATAGCTGTGATTTCACTTATACATGCAATCTAAAAAAGCTGAAAACATAGAAACTGAGAGTAGAATGATGTTTACCAGGGGTAGGGGGTGAGGACATTGAGGGTGGAGGTGACAATGGGGAAATATAGGTAATCGGGTACAAAGTTGCAATTATGTAAAATAAATAAATCTTGAGATCAAATGCATTGCTTGAAGACTTTTGTTGATAATATTATATGTTATATTGGAAAGCTGTTGAGAATAAGTCTCAAGTGCTCCTATCACACAGACAAAAAAGATAATTATGTGAGGAGATGGATAGGATTATTTATTTAACTCTGGTAGTCGTTTCACTATGTACATGTATATTAAAACATTATGTTATACTTCTTTTAGACATAATTTTTAAAAAGTCAGTTTTGTCTATCTCTAAAAGCAAGGTTTTCTCTTTCACATTTTATTGCCATCAAGTTATAAAACGGTAATATACTAAAAAAATTTTACAATTTCCATTGCATTCTGAATATTTAATTTCTAGGCTAAATGCTATATACAATTTGACATTACACTGTGATGAATCCTTTTAAGGTATGCTTCATTTTTTAATTAGTAGCACACTTTAGAGGTGATTATTTTATCCTGAATAACTATAACAAACACTTCAATCTCACTAAACATTGCTATGCTTTAGCATAGTTTAATTTGCAGTGATATCAATGCACAAATTTAAATGAGCACAACTAATTTTAATAAAACTAGTTCCATCTAGATTCTTAGAGATAAAAGAATTTGGCGATTAATTATGTTTAAAAAATGTTTCCTTAGATCACCCAGCTTTTGTGTATCCAAGTCTCTAAAATCTATATCTGTTATAACTAAATGAGAATCCATACTAGTTAGTGACTATTTGGGATAATTTGCATTCATTTTAATATATTAACACTTCAATACTAACATCTAATTTTTAGAAAGAAGCCTTATAATGTGAATGTAACATTATTGCAGTAGGGTGAATTAATTAGCTCCTGCAATATTTCCCTAGAGCTTTTTCTTTTACACTTTGCTGCAGAAAGTTATGCTTTTTTGATTTTCAGTTCCATAGGGATCAGAATAATTCCCAAACACTTTCTTCTTCTTTTTGCAATGAACAAACTACTAATAGGTGTTGAATTATGCGTTGAATAAATTATAAAAGTGATGTGCACACAGAGACTGTTTAAAGACTTTTTAGAATTCACTCATTTTTATTTTTTTAAAAAGAAGGCCAAAGATAGTTTTCTAAATATTAAAATAATAAAAAATAATAAAAACTTTATTATTCAATTTTTAAATCTTAAATATTTCATTATTTGTGATCTGAAGTATCTTCTTGTTAAAAAAAGCACATTTTGTTGTTTTTTAGATAGGCTATTAAATGAAATTGTGCATGTCAAACAGTTGACTTTATTAAATCAAGCCTTTGGTGCCTTTTAACCCAAAACATTCAGTTCATGAGTGTAACACATTCTTTGTCTTTGGTAGCAGCATTGAACAATTATGCACATATAATCTTGACCAGAACTGGTGAAAGCTGTCATTATTGCCATTGGCTTCCTTATTTGAAAGACGTCGTTTGACATCTCTTGTCCTCAATGTCCTTCCTTGCAAAATAGGTATAATAGTAGTGGTTACCTTATTAGAATATTGTAAGAAATAAATGATTAAAATGTGTAAATCTTTTACAACAGTATATCAAGTATAAACACTTGAAAAACATTAGCTATTATTATTTTTGGGAGGAATACACTTTGTATAATGGCTGACATTCAGACATTAAGTGATGTGATATCTATAAAATATAGACTGTATTTTGATTAGTTTGTGCTCAAATCAAATGTAACTTTAAAAACTTTTTATTGATTATTTTGGATTTTACTCTAATATTTTATACCTTAAATAGCTTTATCTATACAAAAAATCTCTTATTCCTCTTACTGTGAACTCATTAAAAGCAGAAATAAGATCATTTCCATTGTCACATTTCCAGTGTTTACACACTATATAACATGTAGCAAATGTTCAATGTGTATTTTACAACAAATGATTATATGGGTATATGTTTCTCAATTTTTAACCTAAAAAGATAGAGATCTACTCTGTGGTTGGTCATTAAATACAGTAAACAATTGAAATTAAAATAATTATTGAACATTTTAATATAGTTTTTTCATTGCTTATCTGATTCTAAATCACATAAGATGCTAAAATGTAATGTGATTCAGGAGCAAAGAATTAGTAAAACATTTCCATATAAACCTGATTCTATTTTTTTAACTATACTAATCTGATAAAGTGAAATTTTGTCATGTAGGTCAAATTCATTATTTCTATTCTTCAAAAGTTATCTCTGTTATCCTAAAATCATCTCAACAGAAGTAGAGATAACCCTATAGATAGATATAAGCCCATAGAATAATAATTTTCAAACCTGTTAGAATTATTTATAGTATTCACAGTTATAGTATGAAATCAGTTAAGATTAATATAGTAATATTTACCTTAAACAATTATACGGTTTTCAGAGTCTAAATTGCATATTCAATTAGGGCTAATGTTTGCTCTTTTGCAAATAAATATGCTTAAAATTACTCTTTCAGTGAATCACACATTGTGATGTTCTGTTCTGATTATTAGTCCAAGCTAAAGATTAAACAATTGTATGATTTGATCAAAAGGACATTTCAAAAATATTCCTCATTAAATATATTAACATGATAAAATTTTTGATTAGTATAGGGATGTATTTAATATTATATTTATAAATTAAATATAATCACTGCATGACTCATCTTTTGTGTGCTAACTGAATTTGCTAGTAACTAGCAGATAAAATAGGAAAAAACCATCTTAAAAATGTATTTATTTCTCAATGTTGTTGATAAGTCTAATATATCACATACACTCATTAACTCTTCATAATATTTTTATGACTATACATTCATTGCTTAGTGCAAAAAAAAAAATTTCCTTAAGGCAAAACATTTGCCAACCAAGGAAATCAATATTCATAAAAGTAATCAATATCATAAATTACATTTTAATTAAAAACTCAACCATAAGCTAACACAAATGTTTTAAGTCATTTTAATGTAAAAAATATAGAAAACATTCCATTATTGGTTAAAATAAAAATAAGGAAAAATACTATACACATAAAAGTAAATATCCTTAATAAATGTTCATACATAAGAGGGATGCTTTGTTGTGACCTGTCCCTCACCTATACTTGTGTAAAATATACTTCAATAGCTATTCTTAGATTACCGTGTTCCTTTTATAATCTATTCTCTAGAAAATCAATGGACTTATCTTTCCAAAACAAAAATCCAGAGAATATCACTGCCCTGCTCACAGTCTCTAGATAGCTCATCATTGCGAGTAATTTAATATCATAGAATTCTCTGCTCCAGAGTGGTAAGAATATCTTCATTCTCTTGACATTCTGCATTTCTTTCATGATTGTTTCGTGTTTTGGCTACTTCTCCTGTCTATTCATGTTCTCCGATCTGGACCAAAACTTCATTGCCTTACTCGTAACTGGAAGAGCTACATGAAAAGCCTAAGAGGCTTATCTATCAAACTACAGTATCATCTCTATGCTCAATTTGTCCACTACATATACTATGCCATATTTTACCAGTCTGTTTATACGTCTGTTGTAATGGATAACAAATCCCTTAAGATCAGGGCAAAATCCTTATTCATATTTAAATTGGCCAACTTTAGCACAGTCCTGAACACACGTAAGTTTCATTTTCCCATTTTCTATTTGTACAAAATTGGGAAAATTTCTAAGCTTTTTGTGAGGATCCTCTTGACATAAAATATGAGCCTAACTTCATTTTCTTCCACAAAATGCTTGGGTTGATTGCCTTTTAAAAAATGAAACTTTGTATGCAAAGTAACCATTTTCCTTTCTGGAAACGTGTAATAACTATAGACTAAACATTAGTTACTACTATTTTACTTAACTTTCATTAAGTATTAATAATGAGTTATATTGATGTCAAAGAATAAGGCATTATAAGAATATGATACAAATTAAAAATAGAAAAGTATAACATATATTTAAGACAAAAAATACAAATACAGACTGAGTCAATTCTGCATTAATTGAAATGGAGAGCAGAAGAAACATTCTAGAAGTTTTAAGGACAGACTTTCCACATGTAACACATGCTCCTATTCAGAGCATTAAGCTTGCTAGTTCTTCTGATGGAAGTGTTGTCTTCAGATATCTGTGTGGCTTATTGCCTCACTTTATTCAGGTTTGGATATACATACACACCACCACACATAGACACATCAAAATCCAAAACTTACAATACAGAGAACAAGAAATATTAAAACATGTAATACATATCCATATGATAACATGATGACCAAGAGTATTCCAAAATTGGTAAAAGATGTAAAACCATATTCAAAAAGCTCAGACAACTGGAATGAACACTAAGAAATCTGCACTAAAACACATAGGAATCAAATTATAAAAAATAAAATAAAAATAATATATTCAAATCATTTAGAAAGAAAAATTAATAATCATCTTTAACAACTGTAAAACAGCAGCTTTCTTAACCTAATATCAATTTGATGTTTTTCTGGCATATTTAATGTGTTGAAATCAATGACAAAAACATACCAGTCTAGAGGTCTATATCCAATGGAAATATTTTGCAGAAATGAACATAAAAATGAATTTAGGGATATAGAAATTGAAAAAATTTGTGACTAGCAGGGTGACATTAAAAATGAAAGCAAATCTTTAGGTTGAAATAATATTCTAAAGAAAAATATGAAAATGTGTAAGGGAATAACAAGCACTGAAAAGAGTATGTGTGCATTTATAAATACACATTAGACAAAAATTTGTGCATTTTAAAGCATATATTTAATTAAAAACATTGCAGTAAAATGTAAATAGCAGGAAAGAGAGGCATAGAATTCTTAAAGTTCTAAGTTTCTAACCATTCCATATAAATGATGCAGGACAAATGAGCCCCCAGAATTGGAGCTTAGCCAAGGAGGGTTCTTGGCTTTACCCAGGAAAGAATTCAAGCAAGAAGGATTTCCAGAGATAAATAGCAGTACTTTATAATTAAAAGTAGGTCAATTTGATAGGCAGATATTACAATCCTAATTGTACCTAGCATGGCTTCAAAATATATAAACAAAAATTGACAGCACAAAAAGAAGTACTAGAAAAGTTCACAATAATTTGGGGGGTTTTGCTAAAAGGTTTTAATATAAAAGATACAGGAAAAATGTCCACTGACATTGATAACATGGAGAACAAAGTTAATAAACATGGTCTAATTGACATAGATAGTACATTGCACCACACAAGGAAAGCTTACATGTTAAAGTGTACTATAAGTATGGAAATATGACTGGATACACAGAGATTCAAAATATTTCAAATTACTTAAATCATTTGAAACATGTTCTCTAACCACAATGAAAATAATACCAGAAAACGTAACTTAGAAAGCCTTATTCTTAAATCAACTAGAGTACTTCCATATGATTCACTGATGAAGGAAAAAATAAAAATTGTAGAGGTGTTTGAAACTGAAAACTAATGTCTGAACAACACACCAAAATTTTGTTAATGTGGCCCAATCAGTACATTAACAAGAAATACATAGTCTTGAATTCATACACTAAATAAAAAATAAAGGTAAAAATATATTATTGCATTTCAATCTTATTAAGTTAAAAATAACTGTAAGAAACAAACAAGAAATGTGAAATAGAAAAAATATTTAATATGAAGGCAAAGTCAATGGAACAAGAAAAACATCCTAAAATTAAAAAAAAAACAGATTCAAGTTTCGACTTTGTGAAAAAATTAATGAAACATCCTTGTAATAATTATAAAATAAAAATAGAGAAAAGACAATTTGCCTATGTTAGATAATGGAAAAGGAACATTGCTTCAGAATTAAAAATCTGTGAAGAATACTAAAAAGACAGTATAAATAAACTTAAGCAAATACGTTTGACAATAGAGTTAGAATTCAAATTCAAAATTTGTCAGTGCTTAAAAGATGAAAGTTACACACTGATTAACTTTGACACTTGAGATATATTGGGGCATAGATTAAATACCATTAATAACAATTAATATAATAATTCATTTTAGCTCTAGCTATATAATATAGAAAAGGAACATATGGATTAAAATATTTGGAGGAGCACACACACAGATAACGGTATAAAGTTAAAATAGTTTAGTTAATTAGAAACAGCCACACCACACTGGGGACATTATAAACTCGTTGTTTGAAAAACTGGCTTGTGAACTACCAAAAAAAAAAAAAAAGATGAAAAGCCTGATAGATAAAGAGGCAGACAAAGAGCAATGCAAGCCATAGGAATGGCAGGCTTCAGAGTGTAAGGAAGTGCAAGTTACTAACATGTATCTTGGTAAAATTGATGAATGTCCACAAACTTATATGTATCTTCTATGAATTAACTCATATTTGTATCATTTCTCAGAACATTTTTTCCTAAACAGTGTCATACATTTAAGAAACATGAATGAGTTCTCCACCTGAAAACACCACAGATCACACCATGAAATAAGAATGGAGGTGTAAGCAGATATAACCACATCACTGAAGACCTAGTATGCAAGAATTTAGGATTAGGTGCTGTTGACAAAATCTAAACATGAGTCTAACATAATTATATTTGTAATTTTGAAGTTGTGGTAAGAGAAAAATCCTGGAAGCAAATCCATCTGTGGGGCTCTGGCTTAATTTTATGAGTATAAAGATGAGAACTTGCTCAAGGTAAAGAACACAGTGATGGAGATGAGCAGTCCCTCTCCTCCACTGATATTTAGAAAATATATAGTGGATAGATCCAATGATTATGTATGTAAATAAGAAGATTTAAGAATAAAACACATTCTAGTTTTGTCCTTTGGAAACCCACAAGACTATCACAGGATCTTAACTTTCTGTAAGATATCTTTTTTTTTACATGGGATGAGAGAATGGAAATACATTTTTACATTGTCCTTTGAAAAGAATTTCAGAATTCATATTCAAATACTAGTGAGACTCTAAGTGTTCTTGAAGTAAAGCAATCACTGAAGAATGTACATTACACATGACCACTCATTAATAAATATCTTTATTGAATATTCTTTCTAAATACTGCCAGGATTTGATGTTAACTCAATAAAATGGAGCCCTTATAATCCATAATTTACAACTAATTAGTGTTTAATCTTTTTTTCTGTCCTGTGATTTAATTACACATGCTTAGTTCAGTAAAATAAATAATTTTTTTGTCACTGTTGTTCAGTTAAATTCAACAAGTTTCTTGATAGATATAGATTACCAATACAAGCTTATTATTTTACAATTACTCTAAAAGTTAGTGCAGCAAACAGAAGCCACTAGGTCTTGACTAAGTGCAATGACAAAAGGTTTTCTAAAACTTATTTTTGATAATCTGCCTATTGGAAATCAAGATTTATTCAAGTTACATAAATGTGTTTTTCATTTCTCTTGAGAAATATAAGCTTATTAAATAAAGCATTATAGTATTAATGCATATACTTAATAAAATTTGAAGCATTTTAACTAAATTTGTCTCTAGTCATCCAAAGCCTTTTTGTCTTTGAGAATACTTGTCAAAATTAAATCTTTAAAATGCTAAATTCTTCTAGTCCACTACCATACCACCCTGAATGTGCCAGTCTCATCTGATCTAGTGTTTCATTTATCTATACATTTTAATTTAGATTAAAATGTCATGAGAGTCAGAATATTGATGCTGATCTATTAACGTTTTATAGGATTTCTTCTCAATAATATAGCATACATAAAATCATGGTCAAATGTATATACAGCATATGTAAGATGGCCAAATATTAAATACATATATTTTATATATTTATCTACAAAATGTATTATCTTGTGGAAGTTGAAAAATTAAAGATATGCAGATTAAAATTGGTATAACTGATGATTCAATTGAAAGTTTAATTCAATTAATAGAAAACTTTAAAAGGAATTTGAATCAAATGAAAAGTAGTACTTAGACAGGAGATTGGATTTTTTCAAGTAAACTAGAGTATAGTCATGTCAGAAATAATAGTAACAAAGGGACAATAAGCAAAATATTTACTAACTGGATAACATACAACTAAGAGCAAGTACACATTTGTACACAGGAGCATACAACACATACTCATCAAATGTAACTTATGAACACCGATTCATACAGCCTGTTCAGAACTCTATAGCCTAAGCTTCTGTGAACCCAAACTGTCTGTTCGTAAATTTGTTTTGATGTTTAAAGTAACAGTTTAATTCACTGGATTTTACTATAAACTGGAGATATTCTCCAAGCAGCATAAACAATGCAGGATGGTTGGTCAATTTGGTTCACTGATAATTCTAGTGTTCATCATCTACCACTTTCCTCAGAACAGGTAGTATCTTCAAACTTCATGAAATAAACACTGGTAAAAGGGAAATCGGGATAATATGCGGAATTGAGCACTTCTAGCTTATCAATTCATTTGGCATTCTTTCTTCATTTACCTATAAAAACAAATATGACATTTCTTAGTATAGAAAACACATCTGAAAAATTAGTTCTTTTTAGTTTAGTTGCCTGTCAGCAAACTAAAAATTAACAATTGAAAATTTATGGTTTAGATGGTAAATTGATTGGGCATATGATAGTAATGAAGGCTGAGAATGGTAGAGATCTTTCCGAGAGATTCCTAAGAGCTACAGCCTAAATCACAATTTGGAGCCAGGTATTTGGTTTGTATATATTAGCTACATGACATATTTTTATATATAAAAAGTCAAATGCCAGTGTTGTAGTATTAACATTTCTGCCAAATTTTGGTGATTAAATTAGAAAGCAGTTTTTTGGACAACTAAAACAAAAAACTTAATTGATAATGCTTAATTAAAACTTAATATTTATTGATATCAAGAAATCTTTCTATAGTTGGCCTCTTATAGTGTTTTAATAACTCAGCAATATCTTTCCAAATGACTTCAGTTTATATTACTTGTGTTTATAAAATGTATGTTAAAATTTCAAGCCTCATGTAAAATTTAAGTTGGGAGTTCAATGTATTTAGTTGCCACACTATCCATTTCTTTTACTGGTAAAGCAAAAGTTTTCCAAGGTAACCCCCATCTTTCTAGAAGAATTCCTTTTACATGTCATTGGTTAAAAATAGATTGCAGGTTTTATAGTTACTTTTAGCAGCAAGGAATAAAAAGATAAAAACATCAGAATCTTAATTGGCTTAGGTCAATCATGATGCAATCACTATTATGAGCCTGATGTTGGCCAAATGTATCCACGTTCCTTCAGCAAAAAAATTAGAAAAACTGGGCTAACATTTTTGTTCAGCAGTGATCTATTACGGAATAAAATTCAATGCTAGAAAATATATATCCTAAACATCTGTATAATATGCAGCATATTTTAATAAGATATATTTGGGGATTGTTTTTAGTTGAGCAAATAAAGGGGAAAAGTCTAAATTAAATGCAATAGGTTTTCACTATTTTAATGATGTAAAATTTTATAGTCATTTTTAATTTTACACAACAAATAATAGAAAATTCACTTTTGGAAAATATTACTAAAGACTAATAGAGTAAAATTTTGAATAAGAGGACTTTGTGAGTGACTTTTCAAATAAACTACAGAGAAGTTATTTCTGTTGACATTTTCATTGAAATTTGCTTTATGATTCTATAAATAGATATCATTAGGAAAGGTTTAGGAGTAGCATGTCTTAGTTAATATCAGTCTACTTTTTTAAATGCTATTTGCCACAATTTACTTAAATGCATTGACTATATAGATAAATTAACACTGACAGGAATTGAAAATGAAAATAGCCTGCCTATTTTTAAATACATGACGATAGGGCATAATCCCGTTTAAGAAACCAAACTATAACAAACTAATATAATTCTCAAACCATATAAAAGAAGTTGAACGACGTAATTAATTATGAGGTAATCTCTGCTCTGTGTGTGGTAGAATACCACATAAAAGGTTCATTATTCCTTAGGCAAAGATGCATTAACACAGATACACCAAGACCATAGAACTAGCAATAATCACTTGGAAAACAGGTTACAGAATAGTCAACTGAGGCTAACTCAGTTCTATGCATTTCAGTTTACAACAACCATTCTCAGCCATGAACTGCCCTTAAATGATTTTCTGTTGGGTTTACTTTTCTTTTTGCTTTATATTTTGGCACTTCAGGTCATCCTTCTTATCTAGAGTTATTCTGGTTCATTGAACCATGACGAAGAAGTATTTCCACCACCCAATGCCATTTTGATTCTTCTTATAGTTAATTTAACTAATCTTCCAGATTGCTCTTATGCTATTTTATTTGCAGGGCATAAAGGGCTTTCATATTTTATTTCACACCTGGAATTTTTATTTCCTTTTTCTTCTAATCTAATTTCTCTCTTTCTCTTACTCTTTATCTCCACTTCTTTTGTCTTTTTCCATTAAAAATAATTTAAGCTTGGGTGTATAATGTTGCAGGAACTGGCTTCAGGGTCCCTATGCTCCCAGCCTGGTGATAGGATCTACCCTGATATGAGAATGGTCACTTCTCAATATGAACCAGTGGCTGAAATCGGTGCTAGTGCCCATGGGTCAGTGTACAAGGACTGTGATCCCCACAGTGCCCACTTTGTGGCCCTCAAGAATGTTAGAGTTCCCCTTAGAAACCACTCTCATAATTCGATCACCTTCTACCTTGTTCCTCCTCCAATACATGGAAATTACAATTTGATATGAGATTTGGGTGGGGATACAGAGCCAAATCTTACCATTCAGCTGAGACCATCAAGGATCTGATGCAACAGTTTTGAAGAGGTCTAGATTTTCTTCATGCCCATTGCATTGTTCACTGATATCTGAAGCCAGGAAACATTCTGGTGACAAGTGGTGGTACAGTCAAGCTGGCTGACTTGGCCTGGCCAGAATCTATAGCTACTAGATGGCATTTAGACCTGTGATTGTTACAGTCTTGTACTGTGCTCAAGAGGTTCTTCTGCAATCTACACAGGCAACATCCGTGGATATGTGAAGTATTGGCTGTGTCTTTGCTGAGATGTTTTCACAAAAGCCTCTCTTCTTTGGAAGCTCTAAAGACCACTACTTGGGCAAAATCTTTGATCTGGTTGGCTTGCGTTTGTAGGATCACTGGCCCTGAGATGTGTTTCTACCCCATGGAGACAGTCTCCACAGAAAGCCTCACCCATTGCAGTCACTGGTGCCTGAGATGGAGCATAACTGCTGCTGGAAATGTTATTTTATCCTACATAAGCATCTGCCTCCCCAGCTATGCAGCACCTTTATTTACATAAGGATGAGGGTGTGTAATGTAGTGGCTGCCGCAGAAGTAATAGAAGCTGCCATTTTCCTTATTCTGGACACCCGAGTGGTGAGGATCCCACTGAGAAGGCAATCTCTGCCTTCATATCTGAGGCTCTGGAGACTCCTCCTGCAATTTTTCGCAGAGAATATTTTGCTGCCTTAATGACATTATCCTTCTCCCCTTCCATTTGAGGTGTGTCCTTCTCCTGTCACCCTGTTTCCTTATACCAGAGGGTATTTCCCCTCTTGTCCCATTCTGTACCTTGATATTGGGGTCTTTTCTTATACAGGAAAAATGAAACTAGACAAAGTCAATTTAACCATTTTAATTTCTCCTGCGAGTAAGTTTAAAATGCTAGGGTCCCTGCAATAACCGCATTCTGGTTTTAGTATAATGTGTGAATCCCTGGAGTTTGAATTTGCAAATTATCAGTTTATAGTTCCTATGATTATGGTATTGCACTTTGCCTATGCACACAGAAAGCAGATGTCATCCCACAGAACTTGAAGATTAAATGAAAGTTTTTTTAAATGATATTCATAAGTGATTGTGTTAAAATTATCTTCTAGGGCAAAAGTGAATTATAGCATTCATTTTCCGGTTATTTCTTGTACTCTCAAGCATGACAGTGTAAAATTGTTCAAATAGGATTGATTTTATATGTGATCCAGTTTCATTCCATTGGAGACATGCTGAATTTAAAATATTAGGTAGTAAAGACAGTAAAGTACTGAATTTATCTAGTTTGCTAATACCGAAACAGGGCTCTACCGGATAGATGTGGAGAAAAGATGAGATTCACCTACCCAAGCAGTACCAATAAAAAAGCTGCAGTGTTTCAATTATGAGAAGAAAAAAGTGAATTTCTTTCTTAATCTACATTCACATTAAATCAACTAAATATACTTGAACATTTAAATGAATATAATTTGATTATTGAGTTTAAGTGTGACTTTTTGGTCTATGTAGGATATTTAATAGATGTCTCTTTTTGAATGCAAATGATTAGACTCTCATGTCTTTATAAGCAGAACCATAAAAATTTAGAGCTGAAAGACATGTGTGAGGTCATCTAAAATGCTTGTTTTTCAAAAAAGTTCATTAACATTTATAAGGTTAATTGACTTTCACACAGTCTCATGACTAAATGATGGCAAAGCTACAGAAATAACCTAGGCATTGTTATTTCTAGAATTTGAAATTTTATTTTCAAATTTTTAATTAAAATAATATTTTTATTATGAAATAAATGTGAAATGACTTATTTTAAATTGCTTTATATATCATAGGGTATAATAATATTTCAATTATAACTTACAGCATATATCTTACATTAATCTCATATCAAATGAAAAGTTTTGATATAAGTATTAATGAGAACATGTTTTGTGTTTATTTACAAAAAACAATATATAATTGGAGAATACCAAATCGGCTGTTACAAAGCTGAAATTGTGAGTTTAATATAGTAACTTAACAAGAAAGAATCCTGCAAAAAATAATAGAGCTTAGCTTAAGCAGTCAGAAATAAAGAAGTATACAGATAAAAATATTTTAAGAAATTAGAATTGTAGCATTTAGGTAAGTTCAAATATTATGGATAAACAGAAAGTTATAGATGATTCTCAACAAATGATCAGAATGGAGAATGAAGGAGGACAATTTCTGAAGACAACAAAATGATGAGTTTAAACCTATTGATTTTCAGGTGCTTGTGGCATACCCCTTCAATGAGTTATTTATGAATGTTAATGTTTAGATAGTTGAGCAGACATATGGCCTGGATTTTATATATAAACTTTGATGTGATCATGATGGCAGCGGCAGCCCATCTGGAATGGCTGCTTCCATGATGCAGGCTGCAGTGGAGAGGCACGACTTGGGCTGTGCACTGGGTTGGGCTGTGCACTCCACAGAGGAGGAAGGAGCCAAGAACAGGTAGGAGCCCCACCCCTTTCCAAGTTGTAAAGGCGGGACCCCCATCACCCAGCTACAGCTGCAGAACCTGACATCTCTGCACTCTTGAGGGCCTGGGAAGCCCTTTTATTCCAACAGGCTTGGAAGTGCCTGCTCCTGCTGCCTGGCCTCTTCCCATTCCCAGGGCCAGCTCCAATTGTAGAGCGAAGTTGTGGCAGACCCAGTGTCTTATCATGACCTGGCCAGGTGTGCACATGCTTGGGGCAGTACTGACACACCAGTCTCATGTCACCTCAGTCCCCTCCAGACTTTTGGCACTGACAAGCATGGAGGGAGGCCAAGGGGGCACTAAGGGTAGCTCTGTGCAGGCCTGCAGGCACCCCTCAGCAGGAACAGCCAGGGTGAGGTGGGCAATGTGCATGGCAGGATATGACATCAGAAGGCAGACAGGCTCCTGGGTGGAAAGGGGCAGGTCCCCACTGAAAGCCCACCTTCAGGCCAGGGATGGTCTGAGGCCTGTGGTCTGGGCTGCCAGTTCCTGGAACCAGAGTGAAGAATTATGGTGCTTTTTCTGGATGTCCATGATCCAATCAGCATGCACTTCCTCCCCTCTGAAGCCCATAAAAGCCCCAGACTTAGCCAGACTTGGGCAGACAAATGGGATTACCTGCCTGCAGATAGTAGCTACCCACTGTTGGTAGTTGATCTCCTCTCTGCTGAGAGCTGGCCACTGGTCAAAATGATCTGCATGCAGAAAGGAGCTACCAACTGTGTTTCCTCTGCCCTGTTCTGTTGTTCAATAAAGCTCCTCAAGGGCTTGGGGCCTGCTGAATGGCAGGGCTAAGAGCTGTAATGGAAACAGGGCTGAAACAAGCCCCTTGCTGGCAATATTGTGGCAACAAGATGAGACAAAAGAGAGAAGAAGGTGCCTTCTCTGCCACATCCAATATGCCTGGCTACACACAGTAGTCAGACCCTCTACTGGCTGGCTTGTTCACACACCCCTCACTGGTCAGCTCCTGGCTTGTCCTTGGCAAGCATGGGATCCAGGCTGGTAGCATGCACCAAGCACAGCCTGTCAGTCCATGTGGGTGAAATGAGTCCAGTGGGCCCAAGCAAAACTCAGGAAAAGGTGCCACCAGCCAAAGAGGTTTCTGGCTGGAAAAATGACACTCCCAAGGATGCTGTGACAATCACGTTCACAAGAGTGAGTATATAGTGAGGCTTTGTTTGTGAAGAAAACTCAAGGAAGCCTAGGAAATATCAAATAGATGGAGCCTGAGAAAACAGAAACGGAGGCTGAGATTCAAAAGAGACAAAGATACAGAAGAAAATTCAGAAAGCCAAGATGGTACAAATGTTTTAAGTAGAGATGTGTTTCCCTATTATCATTAGCCAGGAAAAGATGAAGAAGAAGAATAGGAAATGAGTGATAGTTTCCTACTATCTCTAAAATTATATCAATAGGAGATGACAGTTTGGTGTTATCATAGTTTTTAATTTTTATATTTATTGAACACCATTGAAGATTTAGAGATTTTGAATGTGAGCTTCTGATTCCTAATCGGATAGCAATTCCTCTGTATTCTGTATACTTTTAATATTTTAATACTTTTAATATTCATCAAACTACTGACTAGATTATGGAGAAAATAGTAGCTTGAGGTTGTATTTTCCTGATACTACAACATTTTGATAAATGTTACGAGAACTTCAGATTTGATTCCAAATTTTAAAACAATGACAATTCTACGACAAGATTTATATTAAGTGATTCACATAAAAGGAAATGTTTTCACTTTAAGAATATATGTTTAATTATCTGAAATTCTGAGCTGCATGAATAACAATTTATAAATACAATAGTAGGGAAATTTGTTCATAAACATTGTGTTTATACAAACAATAATGTTACATGTTTTACATGAGTCACTAAAACCTGTAATAACATTGTGTCACTTTTAAATGTATTAACGTTTTACAATTACAAAGTAAAATAAATATTTCTTCTTATATACAAATATATCAGTGTATAAAATAGTTCCCTGTTTCTTTATAATATCTGTGGCTTTCCTGAATCTTATTGATATCTACCAATACATTCTAGTAAATTAAAAATTATTTAAATTTACTGTGATCAAAACAAACTAATAAAAATTTATAGGTTAAAATTTCTCATTACTCATAATGTTGTCTCAACATTTATTGATTTTAATCATAGAACTATGTAGTGAGAAAAAAATGAGATATTTCACAATATTGTTGGTATATGAACTATTTATTCAAAGTTATAACAAAATTGCATTTAATTGAATACAAATAATTTACCAAAAACTGTTCCCTAGAATCAGCTCTTATTTATCATAATGCCTTGAAATTATTAGCCTGAAGGTTTCCTAAAATAGGAGTATTTTGAAATATCTAATTAAAAGTCGCAATCTAGTCTACATTATTCACTGCAGTTAAGATTGTTCAAAGAATTTTCTATCTTTCTTACTAGCAAGACTACTAAGTAATTAATTAATCATATTCAAAACACAAAATTCCTTGGTAACTGTCAATGATTAGCATTAAACAATATGTTGAGTATATATGTAAGGGTGTTTCTGGTTGAGATTAACATTTGAGTTGGTAGAATGAATAAAGCAAATTGCCCTACCCAATGTTTGTGAGCCTCATTTAATTTAATAAACGCCTAGAAAAAAGAAAAAGGATAGGAGAGAATTCACTTTCTATGCTAGATGGTTGTGAACTAGAACATTGGTCTTCTCATACCTGTGGACGTGGACTACACCTTGCACTATCAACTATCCTAGTTCTCAGATCTTCAACCTCAGACTGTAACTATAACATTGGCTCTTCTTGGTCAATTCTTAGGCTATATAACCACATGAGAAATCATATATATCTATATCAATATAGCTCCTATTAGTTTGGTTTCTTTAGAGAATCCAAACTGATATAGATTTTGGTATTGAGAGAATTTATAGAGGAAAAGAATTTTAAGTATGAGTTTTCCAAATTTGCTTTGGTTTATGGAATTGGCTTCTTAATCTGATTAAACTTAAATATGCTAATAACTATTTCCAGTATGAAAGAGAGCACTGATGGTTCATGTTTTAATCTGGCAATAGAGATATACAAAATACTTTTATTGGATACTCCTAATAAGCCACTTATAAAAAGCTGGGAGCTGGGTTGCTGTGTATATCATACCTTTGAACATTTTTGGAAAACTGAACATAATGAAGTTGGCTGGTTGCTCCTAATGTCACTGGAAAAAGTGGTGAAAAATACAGATGAGCTCAGGAATTTGAATTTTTAGCTCAAGTGATGCATAAATGACTCGAAAGCTTTTATGTGTGCCTTGAAGGAGACCTTTATTGACTGTAGCTGAAGGCTAACATGGCTGAAAATAAAAAGCAGGTTTTCATCCTGCAACTGGCTGAATTATATAACAAGTTGAGCTCCCAGATTCACGGGTGAGTGAACTGATTGGAAAAGAATAGTGTCCTGTAAGTTAAAAAGGAGATGTTTGGAAAGACACTGATGAAGTTATAGACATTGAACCCCAAATTCAATGAGTCTTTTTTGCCAGTAGAAGAGACCTCTTAACCCCTATGAGTAATGGCTTCTCCATTCTCATTTGAGGGGATTACCCTTCATTGCCTGGGGGAAATATAATGGTTGCTTCTGAGGCAGATATTAAGCAAGACAATGCTGATTCTTTTCAGAACCCACTTCCACTTCCCCTCTTTGCTTCTAGACCTGTAACTGGACTCAAGTCCTAGTGGGCTCCTAAGGTGAGGTACAAAGTGTGATTCATGAAGTGTGCTATGCTCCAAAATAATCACTCGAGTTTTCTAATTTATACAGTCAAAAATCCAGGGAACTTGTGTAGGAACAGAGATATTAATGGTGTGGAATACTGAAAGAAACATGAAGTTAGATTAGACAAATTTATTAATTTGGGCTCATGAAGCAGTGATTCTTCATTTAATGTTACAGCCCAGGAAGTAAAGAAGGGCTCTATCAGTTTCTTTTGTTTAGTTGGCTGAACAATAGATCAAAATATGGTCCACAGTGAGTGAATCGTGAAATCTGGACCCACCTTGGTTTAATGTTGAGGAAGAAATGCAAAGGCTTAGGAAGACTGTGGTGTGAGAGTGCATTTAACATACACAATCTATTTCCCTAGACTGGGAGGGTCCAGAAGACATACTTTTCACTATTACTATGAGAAATACATTTGTGAGAGCACTGACATTCTTCAAAAAACTCCATGATCACATTTCTTTCTAAACCAGACCAACATTTAGGACTGTAGTAACTGTATTGGGAAACCTAAAGGCCATGAGAGTAACTGGATCTCAGGTGGTTGAATTTAAATGGTAATGCTCAAGTATCAAAAATATCTGGGCATGGTTACTGTAATGGACAGCAGAGTCAAAGGAGCTATCAGAGTAGTGTGACTCATAAAGATGTGTGGCTATTTAATCATGGTATCTTTAGAAGTAAAATAGATAAAAAGCCTACTGAACTCTCCCTTGATCTATATAAGCATAAAAGCTCTATGTTAAATCAACAAAAATATATCTTGAAGCATAAAATCAGAGAATCAGAGACTCTCAACCAATTCTCATACTTAGGTTAGTTTACAGACATAGAGCCACCTAAATGAAGGAGTCTGTGACCTAGAAACCCGGAAAGGTTCCAGTATACACAAAAATTCATACCGTTAGTCTTTTTCCCAGCTTTCCCCAAAGGACCATGGCCTTTTACCGCGTTAATTGTGCATTGAGTAAAAGAAAATAATCAGACGTTTCAGGGACTACTGGACAATAGCTCTAAGCTGATACTAATTCCAAGAGACACAAAACATCAGTGCAGCCCACTAGTCAGAGTAGGGTCTTAAGAAATTTAGGTCATCGATGAAGTTTTAACTCAGGTCTGTCTCACAGTGGGCCCAATGGGTCCCTGAATCCATTTTGTGGTTATTTCCCACATTTTGGAATGCACAGTTGCAATAGATATTCTCAGTTCCTGACAGGATTCACACATTAGTTTTTGACCTGTGTAGTGAGCTCTATAATGGTGAGAAAGGCCAAATGGAATATACTTGAACAGATTATACCCAGGAAAATAGTAAAACAAAAGAATACATTCCTTGAAGGATTTTAAAAATGATTGTCACGATGAAGAAATTGAAAAATGCAGGGGTGGCGATTCTCACCTTTCCCTTCCAGAAGATGTCATACTGCTCCAATACATTGATAGCGTTATGCTGACAGATCCCCACAGGCAAATACTCTAGAGTTATTGATAAGACATTTGCTGCAGAGGATGAAAACTCAGTCCCATCGGAATTTAGTGGCCTTCTATTTCACTAAAATTTCTAGACCAGATGTGGGAAGCATGTCAAAATATTCTTTTTTTTTTTTTTTTTTTTTTTTGAGGTTACATCTGCCCCTTCCAGCAAACAAAAAATATACACAGCACCTAGTAGGCCTGTTTGGATTTTGGACTTAACAAACTCCTCAGTTGGATATGTTACTCTGGATCACTTATTGAATGGAATGAAAATCTGCTAACTTTGAGTAAAGTCCAGAGAAAAAAGAAGGCTCTGTAACAGGTCAGGATGTTGTGCAAACTGCTCTCCCATTTGGTCTGTATGAGCCGACAGATCCAAGGATGCTTAAAGTGTCAGTTGCAGAGAGAAACACAATATAAAGCCTTTGGCAGCCCCTATAAGTGAATCATACTGAAGACACTTAGGATTTTGGAGTAAAGCCCTAAAGTCCTCTGTGGGCAACTATTCTGCTTTTGAGAAAGAGTTTTGGGCCTGCTCCTGGGTCTTAGTAGAGGCCAGACACTTATACATAAGCCACCATGTTATGATGCAACCTTAGCTGCCCATCTTGAACTAGGTGTTATGACCCATCAAGCCATAAAATTCAGGCTGCACATTGACAATTCATCATCAGATAGAAGTGGTATATATGTGATTAGGCTCAGCAGACCTTGAAGGTATAAATATGTAAGAAACATAAAAAAGTCATTCAAACACGCATAATCCCCACTCCTGCTATCCTACACTTTTCTGTCCCAGTCTGCACCTATGGGCTTATGGAGAATGCTTTGTAATTGGACAACAGAAGAGAAGAAGATTTAGGCCTGGTTTACAGATGACTCTACATGATATTCAGGCACTACATGAAAATCATCAGTTGCAGGACTGGAGCTCTTTTCTGGGACATTCCTGAAAAGCAATGATGAGCTAAAATCCTCCGAGTGGGCAGAATTTCAGCATGGCACCTGCTTGTTCACTTTGTTTGTAAGGAGCCTATGCCAATTCATGGCCCGTGGCTGGAAATAGTTGGCTGAATAGTTGGACTTGGAAGGGACATGATAGAAAAATTTTTGACAAGCAAATTCAGGGAAGAGATATGTGCGTACATCTCTGAATGGGCAAAAGCTATAATAAAAAAGAATTCTCACATTCCATGTGAATCCCTCACCTATGTGAGTTCCCACATGAATGTTCAACAAAGGGTTATCTTAGCAGAGGAAGACTTTAATAACAAGTGGGTAGGATGACCTGTTCTATGAATACCAGTCTCTTTCCCGAGCCTCTTTTGCCATTTTCCAGTGAGTTCATGAACAAGCACACCATGTTGGCAGGTATGAAAGTTCTACATGGGCTAACATGGATTTTTACTCACCAAGGCTGATTTTTCCACAACTACTTCTAAGTGCTCAATCTGCCAGCAGCAGAGAGTACCACGGAGTCCTGATATGATGCAATTACATAGGATAATCAACCTAGTGCCTAGTGGCAGGTGATTTTACTGGACTGCTTCCATCAGAGAAAGCATTTTTTTTTATACCGAACCATACAGCTTGGCTGAGATTTATCTGCCTTGCACACAATGTTTCTGTCAACACTATCAATCATGGACCTAGAGAATGTCACGTCCACAATTATGCTATTCCACACGGCATTGCTTCTGACCAAGAAATTCATTCAAATAGAATGCAGCAATGGGCTCATGTTTATAGAATTCCTTGGTTTTTAGAATGTTCCATAGCATCCTGAAGCATCTGACAGTACAATGGTAAAATGACCTTCTGAAGACACAGTTATGATATCATCTAAGTTTCAGTATCTTACAGGACTGGAGCAAGGTTCTCCGGTAGGCTGTATATGCTCTGACGCAGCCTCTAACATACAGTGCTGTTTCCCCCATGACTAGGATTTAGGGATATTGAAATAAAGGTGGGTGCATGGCAGCCTCACCACACGCTATTAACTCTAGTAACACACTAGCAACATTTTTGCTTTCTGTTCCTGTGACTTTATGCTTTGTTGGCCTAGAGATCTTTATCCAAAGGGAGAAATGCTTCCTTAAGGAGACAAAACAATTATTTCATTGAACTGAAAGTTAAGATTGCTGCCCAGTCACTTTGGACCCCTCATATCTTTGAATCAATGAATTAAGAAGGAAGTTACTATGCTGGCCGGGGTAATTACTACTGACTACCAGGGAGAAATTCCACCAATAAAGGCAAGAAACTCAACAATAAAGATAAGGAAGACTGTGTTTAGAATAGAGGAGATTCCATAGGGTATCTTTTAGTATTACCATTCTCATGATTAAGATTAAGGAAAACTGACTATTAATTAACTAACCCTTGAGAAATAAAACAGATAATCCCATTAGATAAAGAACCATGACCAGCAGAGGTATCTGATGAAGGCAAAGGAAATGCCGAATGTGTAATGGGAAAAGGTAGTAATAAATTAAAGCTATGATTACATGATCAGTTACATATATGAAATCTACAATTGTCATGAGTATTTATACTTACTTTATTATGGTTATGTATGTGTGTGTGAGCATGTTCTATGTTCACAGATGTGTGTGTATAGCAAATATTTTTGTTTTATTCTCTCTTATTTTCTTGTGCTATGTAACATAAGATGTATGGAATTTATTTAAGTTTTGTTAACTTTACATCATAGTATTTAAATTAAGAATATCTCATTTTCAGTTGTATGCAGGACAGTTTTATCATGTCTGCCAGGATAATTACCTTGTTATTATATTTACCTGGAGATGAAGTATGGTTTATGGAACTGTGTGTGGATACCAGGTGGATAAGTGGTGAACTTATGGTTAATTTTATGTATGAATTGACTTGGTCAAAGTGTGTCCAGGTACTTAGTTATGCATTATTTTGAATGTCTGAGTGTTTCTGAACGAGATTAATATTTAAATAAATTATGCATGAAACAACTTGTCCTCCTTCTTATTCAATTTTTTAAAATAACTTAATAAACCAAAAAGGCTAATAGGGACTTTACTCTCTCTGCTAGACTGTTTTCAATCTAGACATCTTCTTCTGCCTTTGGACTCAGACTTAGACTAGAACTTGGATGATTAGCTTTCCTGATCCTGAGACATTCAGACTCAGACTGAAACTGCTCTTTTGGGTCTCCTGTGTCTGCAACACTATATGTGTTGGAGCTTCTCAGTCTTTATAACCATGTGAGTTAATTTCAAAAAAATATATAAACATATACATATATATGAATACATGTACTTTATTGAAATATAGATTATATATATATAGCTATATGTTATATAAATGTGATATAAATACAACATATATATATATACATAGTTTATACAACATATATGTGTGTGTATATATATGTTGTGTTTATACAACACACACACACACACACACACTCACACATTAGTCTGGGAGTACCCAGACTAATATAGTACCAGCCCTAAGGGTTGTAATGTGACTTAAAATAATAAAATTATACTGAGTATTTATAAAGAAATGTTTCTGGGATAATCAAGATAGTCTCTAACGAGCAGGGTAGAATGACTTTCAGAAAATTTTGAACTTATGATTGCAATGGCTCTCTGTTTATAACAAGATTTCATTGTTTTTCTTTAAATATAATCAAATTAAAATTCAAGAAAAAATTACTTCTCCCCTAAATTTCTCACTTAATATGAGATATAATAGAAGATGATAATCTATTGAATCACAATAGTTTTAGAAAAAAAATTTAAGTTCTTTATCAAGTTAGGCATTGTACATAATGCTTTCTCTAAATGAGGAAGTTAAATTTAATGAATTTTCATATCACTTGTATTCACTGGAAACTAAATGGCTTCTTCTAAAAAGCATATTAGAAATTAGAAGTATATAAAAATTGGCTACTTTGTCCACACATATATAGACACACACAAATATATACTCATTTTTATTATTAAAATGCAAATTGCATTCATATTTTTACAGTCTTTAGAGCCAAATTAAAACTCTTGGTAAAACTCTTGAGTTGTATAGATTCACCTAGTCATAAAATATTAAAGTTTAAAAGAGTTTTAGAGTTCATCTAGTTCAATTTTTTTGTGTGGTGAAGGTATTTGGTCAAAGTCCCAATTACCAGAGCTTGAAAATTGCAGAAATATGATTGAAAGGTAAACACAGCTTGTTATAGCCACAAAAGATTGTGCCAAGATATACATAAAGAGAATAAAAAGTAGGTTATTTTGTTAAGTTGAAAAGTAAAATTTTTAATGAATTGGTAGCCTGTATTGTCGTATATACCTTTATTGAGTTTTATTGTCTACTTTTCATTTTTCAAATCAGTTTATTGTAGTAAAAATTGCATACAGTAAAATTAACTAATTTTAGTATAAAATGTAAGACATTTTGATAAATTAATACATTTTCATAGATAATACCAAATAACATTATAAAGAACATTGTCAGTACTCCTGAAATTACCTGTCAGCCTCTTTATTTGTTTTTTGAGATGGAGTCTTGCTTTGTTGCCCAGGTTGGAGTGCCGTGGTGTGATCTTGGTTCACTGCAACCTCCACCTCCTGGGTTCAAGTGATTCTCCTGCCTCAGCGTCCCAAGTAGCTGGGACTACAGCATGTGTAAGCATGCCTGGTTAATTTTTGTATTTTTAGTAGAGACGGAGTTTCACCATGTGGGTCAGGCTGGTCTCAAACTCCTGACGTTGTGATCTGCCCACCTCGGCCTCTCAAAGTGCTGGGATTACTGGTGTTAGCCACCGCACCTGGCCCACCTGTCAGCCTCTTTACAGCAACATCTCCTGTCCCCAGCCAGTTTTCTGGAAGCCAATGATCTGCTTTCTATCATAAATATAACTGTCTTATTATATTTATTATAATTTGGAGAGCCATTTGTATTCTTGCATGAACCTCAGTGTTCAAAGATCAACTGTATGTGGTTAATGTTATTAGAAATCGGAAAATTGTCTTCAAAATGTTTGTAACTTTTGAGTTCCTAGACGAAGTGTATGAGAGTTCCACTTGCTTCTCATGACAGTCATTCCACATATGCAGAATATGCAGGGTTGTTACATAGTTATACATGTGCCATGGTGGTTTGTTGCACCTATTGACCTGTCCTTTAAGTTCCCTCCCCTCACCCACCACTCCCCAACAGGCTCTGGTGTGTATTCATTTCTCCTTGTTTCATGTGTGCTCATCGTTCAACTCCCACTTATGAATGAGAACATGTGTTATTTGGTTTTCTGTTCTTGTGTTTCTTTGCTGAGGATGATGGCTTTCAGCTTCAACCGTGCCCCTGTAAAAGACATGATCTCACTTTTTTTATGGCTGCATAGTATCACCTGGTGCATTCCTACCCCATTGTGTTTATCTAGTCTATCACTGATGGATTTTTGGGTTGGTTCCATGTCTTTGCTATTGTAAATAGTGCTGCAATAAACATATGTGTGCATGTGTCTTTATAGTAGAATTATTCATATTCTTTTGGGTATATACACAGTATTAGGGATTGCTGGGTTAAATGGTATTTCTGGTTCTAGCTCCTTGAGAAATTCCCTTACTTTCTTCCACAGTGGTTGAACTAATCTATATTCCTACCAATAGCGTAAAAGTATTCCTATTTCTCCACAGCCTTGCCAGCATCTATTGTTTCCTGACATTTAAATAATCACCATTCTGACTGGCATGAGATGATATCTCCTTGCGGTTTTGATTTGCATTTATCTGATGATCAGTGATGCAGCACTTTTTTTCATATGTTTTTTGCCACATAAATGTCTTCTTTTGAGAAGTGTCTGTTCATATCCTTTGCTCACTTATTGATGGGATTGTTTGTGTTTTTCTTGTAAATTTGTTTAAGTTTCTTGTAAATTCTGGATATTAGACCTTTGTCAGGTGGGTAAATTGCAAACGTTTTCTCCTATGCTGTAGGTTGCCTGTTCACTCTGATGATGGTTTCTTTTGCTGTGCAGAAGCTCTTAAGTTTAGTTGGATCCCATTTGTCATTTTTGGTTTTTGTTGCAATTGGTTTTGGCATTTTTGTCATGAAGTCTTTGGCCATACCTATGTCCCTAATGGTATTGCCTAGCTTTTCGTCTAGGGTTTTTATGGTTTTAGGTCTTAAATTTAAGTATTTAAACCATCTTGAGTTAATTTTTCTTTAAGATATAAGGAAGGGTCCAGTTTCAGTTTTCTACATGTGGCTAGCTTGTTTCCCGGCACCATTTACTGAGTAGGAGGTCTTTCCTCATTTCTTGTTTTGGTAGGTTTGTCAAATATCAGATGTTGTAGATGTGTGGTATTATTTCTGAGGCCTTTATTCTGCTCCATTGGTCTATATCTCTGTTTTGGTACCAGTACCATGCTTTTTTTGTTCCTATAGCCTTGTAGTATACTTTGATGTCAAGTAGCATGATGACTCCAGCTTTGTTCTTTTGGCTTGGGATAGTCTTGGCTATAGGGGTGGTCTTTGATTCCATATAAGTTTAAAATAGCTTTTCTAATCCTGTGAAAAATGCCAATGGTAGTTTCATGGGAATAGCATTTAATTTATACATTACTTTGGGCCATATGGCCATTTTCTGTATATTGATTCTTTATGTCTATGAGGTTGAAATGCTCTCTGGGTTCCTGAGAGGCCAGCACGTCTGCCGGGGACTCTTGGCCAGAAAAAGGGTCCCAACCTGAATAGGGGAGTGCGTGGAAGAAAAGGTAGACAGAAAGCGGGGTCTGGAGGGCTGAATAAGCAAGACTTGAACAGCAATGCTTAAACAGCAACTTTATTGTGCACACAGTTAGTATATATATGTTTGTCCTACATCATTAACAGGAACAGATACCATT
>CAUYQU010094680.1:0-68861 GCA_963574635.1 Cheracebus regulus | reverse complement strand
ATATTGGCTGGCTGCTTATTTGTTATTTTCATCCCCTATTCCTTCCTGTCTCCATTGTTAAGCACAATTATTGGCATAAAAGAGGTTTTTAATACCCATTTTTAGACTGCATTCTAGCCTGGGCAATAAAACAAGAATCCCAAGCTCTCTCCCTCTTTCTCGTCCTCTTTCTTTCTTTCATTCTTTTTTTTTCTTTCTTTTGCTGTTTCTTTTTTTCTTTCTCCTTTTCTCTCTTTTTCTAAAACAAAAAAATAATAAGAAAAAACATAAGCAAATGTGGGTTTATTCTGGAAAAGTAAGAAATGTTTTATATTAGTAAATAAATAGATTTAAGGATAAAAATCATATGATTATGTCTATAGATGCTGAAAAGACATTTGAAATAATTCAATCTCCAGATTTTTGTTTGTTAGTTGGTTTTTTGGTGTCACTTTTATTCAACTGGTCTCAAGTCAGTGTACAGGTAAGCCCTGGCTGCCTCCACTCTCTCCCAGGGAGACCAAAAACCTTCATACATCTCCAGTTGGGGGACAAAAAAGGGGTAGCTACAGAGGTTAACATCTTTCAAAATAAAATAAAAAAGTATTAAGGTAAAGATTTAAAAAATTCTGCATTGCATAATTTACACAAAGGCAATGCTATTACCTCCCCTGTATGGACTTGGGAGAGGACTAGGCCATTCTCCTTAGAGAGAGGTGGGGAGGCTTTTGGAAGGGCAAGGGACTTCCTGTAACAGTGCATCTCACCATATTTGGAATGACTATTAAAAAAAAAAAGAACAATGTACAATCAGAGTCCTCAGCCACATTGTAGAACTTTGGGGGATGCTCGCTCCTACCGACTGCTGTCACCTTCACCATTCCAGTTTTAAAATCCTGAGTAAAGCCAAAAAAAAAAGAAACCAAACCAAAACTAAAAAACAAAGCCATGCCATCTCATCTTTCTTTCTGTGCAAGTTAGGTTTTGTCAAGAAAGGGTGTAATGCAACTAAGTCACAGTCACCTAGAAGCATTTGTGGTGGACGAGGGAGGGGCCAGACTCTTGGTGCTACTGCTTGCTGATCCACATCTGCTGGAAGGTAGACAGCGAGGCTAGGAAGAGCAATGATCTTAATCTTCATTGTGCTGGGCGCCAGGGCAGTGATCTCCTTCTGCATCCATCGGCAATGCCAGGGTACATGGTGGTACCACCAGACAGCACTGTGTTGGCATACAGGTCTTTGCAGATGTCTATGTCATACTTCATGATGGAGTTGAAGGTAGTTTCATGGAGGCCACAAGATTCCATGACCAGGAAGGAAGGCTGGAAGAGCATCTCAGGGCAGCGAAACTGCTCATTGACAATGGTGATGACCTGGCTGTTGGGCAGTTCATAGCTCTTCTCCAGGGAGGAGCTGGAGGCCGCTGTGGCCATCTCTTGCTCAAAGTCCAGCATGACATAGCACAGCTTCTCCTTGATGTCACGCAGGATTTCCTGCTCAGCTGTGGTGGTGAAGCTGTAGCCATGCTCGGTGAGGATCTTCATGAGGTAGTCAGGTCCCAGTCAGCCAGGTCCAGACACAGGATGGCATGAGGGAGGATATACCCCTCAAAGATGGGCACAGTGTGGGTGACCCATCACCAGTGTCCATCATGATGCCAGTGGTATGGCCAGAGATGTACAGGGACAGCATGGCCTGGATGGCCACATACATGGTGTTGAAGGTCTCAAACATGATCTGGGTCTTCTTGCAGTTGACCTTGGGGTTCACGGGGGCCTCAGTCAGCAGCACGGGGTGCTCCTCAGGAGCCACATGCAGTGTGGTGCCAGATCTTCTCCACGTCCTCCCAGTTGGTGACAATGCTGTGTTTGATGGGGTACTTCAGGGTCAGGATGCCTCTCTTGCTCTGGCCCTCATTGCCCACATAGGAGTCCTTGTGACCCATGCCAACCATCACACCCTGGTGCCTGGGCAACCCCATGTGGAGGGGAAGACGGCCCGGGCATCATCGTCGTGGTGAAGCCGGCCTTGCACATACCAGAGCCGCTGTCGACAATGAGTGCTGCGATATCATCATCCACGGTGAGCTGGTGGCGGGTGTGGATGGGTGGCAGAGCAGAGAGGGAGAGGCTCTGTGCTCGCGGGGTGGATGCGGTCTCGGCAGTCTCTAGTTTTAATTTATTAGAATTACAGTTGAAAACTGATAGATTAACTATATGTGTGTGTGTGTGTGTAGAAACATATATATAGCACATATATATTTATACATGTACACAGATATGTGCATATTTGTGTCTGATTCTCTCCAAAACAACATACTACAAAATAAATAAGTTCTAAAGGAATTCTCAGTCAAGTCAAGAATAAGACAGTAACACTCATTTTCAGCACTACTATTTAGAATTATACTGGCAATGTTAGATAGCACAATTAGATAAGAGAAAAAAATAAAATTATAAAAATAGAAAATGTAAAGCCAACCTATGAATAAATAATTTTAAAAATCCCAAGAGAATCTCTTAAAAACTATTACAGGCAAAGCTCAGAGAGGTCACAGGAGTTGAAATTAACATACACAGATAAACACATAATAGATACAAAATCAATAAGTTGGAAGATATAATTGAAGACAGGGCCCTTTTCACAATAGAAAAAAAAGACAAAATACGGTACCTAGGTGAAACTTAGGAAATAAAAACAGCTTATACATTTTTCTGTATATGTAATGTAAACTCAAGTTGTTTCTAATTACTAAAGAAAAATAAACAAGCAAGCAGTGTCCAAAAACCCCAGCACTTTTTGTCTTGTTTCAGAAAAAATAAAAATAAAAAGTCTGTTGGCATTGTTATTCAAATTGCATTAAATTTATAAGCCAATTTAGGGGCAGTATAATAATTAATTTTTTTGTTTTTTTCTTCAGAGACAGACTCTTCTCTGTTGCCCAGGCTGGAGTTAAGTGATATAATCACAGTCCACTGCAGCCCTGAGCTCCTGGGCTCAAGTGAGCCTCTTGACTTAACCTCCCAAGTTGCTTAGATTATAGGTGCAAGCCACTGTACTGGGCCTGTGATGATTAATTTTATGTGTCAACTTGACTGGGCTTAGGGATGCCCAGATAGCTGATAAAACATGATTTCTGGGTGTGTCTGTTGTGATGTTTCCAAAAGAGATTAGTATTCAAATTGGTAGACTGATCACAGAAGATCTGCCCTCACCAGTGTGTATGGACATCATCCAATCTGTTGAGGGCCTGAATAGAACAAAAAGGCAGAAGGAGGACGTGTGCTCTCTTCTTGAGCCGTGATATCCATCTTCTGCCCTGGGACATCAAAGCTCCTGGTTCTCTAGACTTCAGACTCCAGGACTTATACAAGTGACTCTCCAAGTTCTTAGGCCTTCAGCCTTCCACTGGGACTTCCACAGCTTCCCCAGTTCTCAGGCCTTTAGACTTGGATTGAATTAAGTAACTGGTCTTCCTTGTTATCCAGCTTGCACATAGCAGATTGTAGGCCTTCCTGCTTAGATAATCTTATGAGCCAATTCTCATAATAATTTCAATATTATGTTTATATCTTTATTGATCTATATATCCTATATATATATAAATTATCTATCTAACATATGTATGGGAAATTTATACATATGGGAATTACTATATATAGGGAATTTATATATGTAGGATAAAGATATTCCCCATATATATGATATAGATATTCCATACATTATATATATACACACACATACATACATATATATATATATATATATATATATATATGGGGGATTGAGTTTCTCAGAAGAACCTTAATACAAGGAGTGTACAAATCATAAAAACTGAGAAGAAAAAGCTGAGTGACTCCCTCTCAAAAAATGAGCAAAGGGCATGAACAGCCACAACCCAAAAACAGAAATACATGTGGTCTCAAATACACATGAGAAGATGCTCAGCCTCACTCATAGCAAGTGAAAGGCAAATTAAAATCACATCAAGGTGTCATTTTTCGTCTATCAGCTTTGCAAAAACCCCAAATTTGGTAATACATAATGTATATCAATCTATGAGAATTTTTTACACTCTGTGGGAGTATAAAATGGTACAACTTTTATGGAGGAAATATGCAATATGTAATAAAATAACAGGCAAGTTTTTATTCTTACCCAATAATAGGAATCTTATGGATAAATCTGTACAAATCATTAGAATCTTTTTGTAGCTGTGAAAGTTTGCTGTGTCAGCATATTCAGTCATGAGATTTGTCATTATATGGCACATAAATTAAGTTTTGTGAATCCTGTGCATATTACTTTGCAATGTGTAGTTTTCAATGCCCACATACAGATATTCTGAGGCTACACCTGTCCACTTCTGAAATGTAGCCTTATCATTGAATGCAAGGCAACCTGCAAAGGCATCCTCATTGTCCAGATGAATCTGAAAACAGCAGTAGCAATTGTTGTTTCAACATCTTTGCCTCCACTCGGGCCTAGAGCACATGCCAACATTGGGGTTTCATCTTGAGCTGCTAATGGAGAAAGTGTTGAGTGCCAAGAGGTGCCAGATTTGCTTCATTTGTTTTGGCTGGGGGAAAATTATGCTTTGAACAGGTGGATCTTGTAGTGTCTTAAATGTAATGCTCTTTGCACTGCAGGTTCAGAACTAAATTTAGTGAACTCTAACACACACACACAAAAGAGAAATAGAAGGATAACTCGATAACTTTGTGCACACTTCACGCACGTTTAACCTACTTCCTGAGTGTAGGTGAAGCTGTCAGTGCCCTATCCACTTTCCCTTGGCACCATCGTTCTCGCGCACAATGAATACTGGCCCTGGCCTGCTGCCGTAAGTGTAGCTCAGCTTTTTCCACAGCCCGGAGCACCTTTTAGTATGTCTTGATGCCCCAAGTCCTGTGCTTGAAGTACAAGGCCCATTGTAAGCAGAGAAATTTTCACCATTCCAGTCATATGTACCGTCTCAGCCTGCCTCTCTCCTCCCTGTGCCTTTCCACTTCCACTTCTTTCTAGGGAAACTCCAGTCTTAGAACATTCCTGGTGTGTCCTTGCCCCAAATAATCACATCAGAACATAATAGCCCAACATCAGATTACTTTCAAAGTCTGCTTTATTGAATCTTAAATTATACCATGAGGGAGTTTCCTACAATACGCTGTAGTAAAAGGGTTTTCAAACCTGGCTCTGCTTCGGAAGCATGCATGAAGCTTTCTAAAAATATAGATGTAAGCCTGCATTCCCAGGGAGTCTGACTCCAGTTTGCTTTTATATCTTTCAAACAAGCATGATATCACATATCTTTTCTGTAGTTCTAAGTCTTAGTTCCTAGTATTACATGAGCAATAATAATTAGACTTATCACACATCCTCAGCCATAAGGAAATCAACAGTCAGCAAGTATGCTACCATGAAAATGCAGAGCTAAAAAAGGATATTTCTTAAAAGGAGAGAGTCTGCGGGGGTTGAACTCAGCCTTGTGCATGATTTTAGTGAGCATTTTAGCTCTTTGGAGCCATAGGTTCTCAAACATTACTACTTAATACTTTTATAACAAAATGACTCATTTTACTATTTTTTCCAAGAACAAAGAAAGAAGTAATGTATGATTTTCACATCTTGAAGGGCATAAAGTTGTTGTTTACAGTTTTGAAATGACAGATTTACAGATTTTTCTGTTTCAAATATCCAAAGGAATTAGAGCCCATGAAGCTCAAGGTACCAATATACCATTTCTCCTCCTGGCCATCCCAGGACCAAGAAAATGTCATGATGAGATAACGGGTAGAGTTAAGCCAAGATGAAGAAAACCCTTCCCCTTTACACAATCAACATCTTACCAACTTTGCCAAAAGTGACTCAAAACAAAAACAGGAATCAAATTTTTTAATGCTTGCAATCTTTAATAAGAGGAAAGAAAAGCAAGTAATATTGTCATTTACATTTGTTGTTGGCAGAACAGTTTAAGTTAAAAACAATTAAACGACTTTCTTAATGTTCAGGGCAAAGATTCAAAAAAGGAATATACATGATGAGAAATCTTATAAACTCCTTCTGAAAAATTGAGACTATTTAAAAAGGCTTTTGGATTATCCTATAATCTGAAATTGAAGAAATCTTAATGACAAAAGACTTGCTTTGTTTTCCTCACCTCCACAATGTCATGGTAAGCGTTGTAGACCCATTAATCTCTAAATGGTCTACTTGTATCATAATTGATTTCTTATATGGTTATATTAGCTCAATTTGTTTTTATTTAGAAATTGATTAATCTCAAGTATTTAAAAATGTGTTTTATGTTTTAAGTCTTTTATGTTAAAATCATTTTGATTAAGATAATATTTTTTAAAATAATTGAATACTTGAAATAATTTTTATAATTTAAATTAAGCCTTCTAAAATGTTCCAAGTAGAGCACTGTCCACTGTCTTTTCTTTTGAGGCAGTGTCTCGCTCTATTGCCAAGGCTGGAGTGCAGTGGTGTGGTCTCAGCTCACTGTGACCTCTGCCTCCTGGGCTCAAGTGACTCCCACCTCAGCCTCCTGAGTAGCTGGGACTACAGGCATGTGCCACCACAGGTGGCTAATTTTTGTATTTTTTGTAGGGACAGTGTTTCACTATATTGCCCAGACTTGTCTTGAACTCTTAGACTCAAGCAATTCTCCTGCCTTGGCCTCCCAAAATGCTGGGGTTACAGGCATGAGCCACTGCGCCTGGCCAACCGGTGTCTCCTAACTGGCTTTTTACATTCCTGTGTTAGTCCATGGACGAGATGTTGAAGAGATTATCTTTCTCATTTGAAAATTAAAAATCTATTTGGAAAAAGCTAGTCAAGTCTATTCCAGAACTTAGCTAAAAACATGGGTAGTGGTGCCTCACATCATTTATGTATCTCTTCCCTCTTTCCTGATACCTTTGTGCTCTTGCCTTTAGTTAATTTCCTTTCCCACTGGAAGCCATTAAGAAAAGTATTTATACCCAACAGAGAGAGTACAAGACCAGTTTTTTTAATAGACAAATTTCTCCCTCCTCCTTCCCTTCTCTCATCTTTTACTTACTCATTTGTTCATTTATTTGCTCACTGTAAATACTATCATAACTAAGGAAGAATACTTTTCTACCAGACTATTCATATTTGCCAGGAAGTTAGCAAATATTGACGTAAAGAGAAGGCATTTAAAAACAAATACACATGCAACTTTGGATAATATTAATAAGGTATGTGTTTAAATGAAGCTGGTCTTCTCCAGATTATCTTATGGTTTACTTCATCAGAGATATACCTCATGTCACCAAGAAGACATCCAGATTTCACTGGGACCAAGTAACCATGCTAGATTTCAGTTTCTTGCTTTGACTATTCTTAGAAATTTCATTGATGTTTAAGCTTGTAAAATTTTATATTTCATAACAGTTAAATTTCAAATTCCAAGGTCATAACTGTGGGAAATTAATTGTTTTCCTTTTTCTTGGATGAAGAAATAAACTGGGACAAAGTGTACTGAAATATGGAATGTAATCTCTGGGTGGCAGCATGTATTCACCAGCAAAAAGTCCTTACTAACTAATGCCATTTCCATTTCCTTTATGAATTGCTAAATTGGTGGGTTGGCATTATTCCATGGTATAGAGTGGCTTGATTATTTGACAACCCCTCTTCGTGTACTCTTTGAAGAGGTCATAAAATGTGAAATTGGTGATAACACAAATAACTGGAATTGCATATGACTGTACAACAAAATGCAGAGAAAATTGGTTGATGAATGCACCAATGTCAGTTTTTGAGACTTTTTCTAATGAAATTTCGTAAATCTGGTTACTCAAACCTTCTTTCCTATTGTTTTGGAAATAGGCTCCAAGGTTATAAAATTTAACAATAATATAAACTTTAGGTACAGTGAGTATGCCTCAATTCTGACTGAAAATTGAAACTCTTTGGAAAGAGGTACTAAAAACATCAGTGAAAACATTAAGATATTAATGTAAAGTCCTATGATTATTAAAGTAATATAAAATGTCAAAAAGTATAATACTGAAAAGACCTTGGCATTACGGTTAGTCCTAAATCCACTATGAGATTTGAAAAAATGTAACTGGTAAGGTGTGCAATTTTAGGCTGTGTTAGTTGAAGCATGGTGTTATCCACACTTATACACTTTAATAGGGATATTAACATATGAGAGCGTCAAAGAGAAACTGGGAAGGTATAGAGTCTGGAAAATATGTTATAAGAAAACAACTGAAAAATGTTTGGGTTGGATCCAAAAAAACCTGGGTACATGGAAGCAGTGAAAGCCTACCATGTTGGAGAAATAGACTTTTCTTTTTTTGGCTTCAGAATATTTGGTAGACAGCATGGGGTCTGCTAACTGTTGAAACAAGGAAAAGTTTGATCGCAATTAGATCCATTCAACAGAAATGACTATTACTGTAACTCCTTGTCACTGACTAAGGGCACTCACTGATAATCCAGATTGAATGATCGTCTGTCAAGTGTTGTAGAAGAAATTTTCTCTATTACTAAAAGCCCCCTAGAGCCCTCTATTTCTTAAGTTTCTATTTCTACTTTCAGATATTTAGTGACAGGCAAAATATCAAGATGAGTGATTGCACTTTTACTTTTGCATTTGGATTTTTTTTTTTTTGCAGGGGAAGTCACTATTTGGCACACTCAAATTGTTAAACAGGCTCTTTTATAATGTTTTAAAGTTGCAACTACTGATAGCCATCTGGTTATGAAACTAAATGTGTTAGACAAATGAAATAATATCTATGATATACTATAGTCTGGATTTTAGGAAGGATCACTGACTTAACACTAAAAATCATGTATAGAAATGAATCATATTATAATAATAATTTGTTGCAACATTCTTTTGGCTTGTTTTTCACCAGAGTTTTTCATGCATCTGATACCTCACAAACACTTGGTTGAAATGACACTCAGATTATTAAGTCATGTTTATGCTTCTGCCAGTTATTTGGAGAGACTCCAATCTTCCCAAGTGTATTTTCCCTAATTTGAAAAAGTGACTTCATTTTCAAATGAAGGATTTTTATGTGAATCACACTGTGGAATTATTTATCACTATAAGACAATATGTCTACATTACATTGATTTACATTTATAATTAACATCTACAAATTAAATAGCAAATATAATAATGGGAGCTTATCATTTATGTTCTTTTTTTGTGGGTGTAATATTGGCTTATTTTTCATTTAGTCAACATTAAAAAGCAGTGGCCATTTAATTTAATTTTTTTTCTTTTTTAGCAAGAGGGATAAAATGAAGGCAACAATAGTACTTGATTTTTTTGTTTAGTTTTGTGTTGTGTTATCATTGAGGAAGAAGGATCTATATTGTCTTGACAGAGAACGTAATATAGCTTTTATTTCCCCAACTACTATAGGTGCTTATTTTCAAAACAATTGAGAAATGATAGAAAAATAAAGACACAACAAAAGGTTTTAGGGATTAGGTTAAAACATTAAACAGAGGCCTTTAGGCATTCATTCTTGGACTGGATTGTATTCTTGATTATTTATTTTAACCAGGGGCAATGGGCAGATTTGCCCTTTATGCCACACTTCTATTCTCTATGGTAATAGGGCCTTTGGGTGAGGCCATCTACACATTCCATAAATATAACTGTTATTGACATAAATGGAATGGAGCATAGAAACTATTATTTATTGTTGAAGATCTTATGATGTTTGTCACTCACCTAGAATTCTTGTTTACAGTCTCTGTGGACACAATTGGGGTTTTAGCATTAGTCTGACTGTATGTATTTTTCTTCCTCTAAATTGTAGTCATTCCCTTGTGAATTCAGTTCTACCCCTGAGGTTACATCTTTCATTTTACATTAGCAACACACCATTTCAAGTATTTATATATTCAGGTTTTCTGCTGTCTAGGGAAAAATGGTATATTGTGCACTTACCTCCTTTTTACCTGCTCTATTTTTTTTGATTTGAGTCCATGAAGGCAGGCAGGATTGCTTTCCTTTCTCAATAAATGGAAAAAGGCATTTAAAAAAATCATCCAAAAGAGGACACTTGACCTGTTTAATTGATCTTAGATTTTGATAAAGGCTTTAAAAGGATTTAATTAAGAACATTTTTTTAACAGTCACATGATTCAAAATGAAAAACTATGAAACACTACACCATGAAAACCAGTCCCCCGGTTCTTATCTTGTACCTGCTTAGTTCCCAATCCCACCAGGTAGCCACCATGAGGTTTTAAAATATGCCCTTACAGACTTTTTTCATGCCTATCCTTGCTGTATAGATATTCTTCTTTACTATAAAACTGTCATTATTATATATATACTCTTTTGTATTTTTTCAAACTTAACAATATACTAATCAGGTATGTAGAGAAATTTTTCATCCTTTTTTATAGCTACATAATATTTCATGTTTTGATGTGCTTATGACAACGAGTCTTCTGTTGATGAATATTTGTATTGTTTTCAAATTTTCACTATTTCAATGCACAGTAAGTCCCTTTATTCTTATGTTTGTTCCACACTTGAATGATGATACTTATAGGAAAAATTCCAAAGGAATTTTAGGATTTTAAAAGCTTTGATTTTCTTTTAAAATCAAAATTAATTTTTTTTTTTAGAATTTTAAAGGCTTTGATTTTATTTTAAAGAGGGCTTCTATTACTTCTTAAAGATTCTAAAAGAGTGACACCAGTCCCTTTTCCCTTTTTTAAACTTAGGCATGTGGAATCAAAAAGATTTTTGTTCTTTTTCTAAATGGCTGCCCTAATCTGGCACATTTTTTTTTTCTTTCTGTATCTGCATTAGGCACTGTGGGCCTCCCAAAGCAAAATCTGGCTGGGTCCAATTGAGTTTCTACATTTTGAAACTATCTTTCTTGTCCAGAAAAGTACTTTTACAAACTGGCTCTCTGCTGCTACATGTCTCCTTGAATTACCATTTCATTGTTTAAGAACAGGTCCCTTCTAAGCATGAGAAAAGGAGTTCTTTATTCTTTTGCTAAATTGGTCAGCCAAAGAACAGCTTTTGGTGAATAAAAGATATTCTCATTTTAGCAAATGGAGGGGAAGTTCTATTCCCTTCAGTCCAATGCAAAATGTTGTTATTCCTTAAAAATGTTCTAAGTGCTCAAAGTGCTGGAAACTGTTCAGAACATACCACAGAACCCAGTTCCTCCCTACATTCAGAATGTTTACATTCTAAAAATGACAAGAGAGGGAAGGTTGGGAAGGTAGCTAGATCCGGAACAGATGGGCACATATGCCCTCTCTCCCTACCAAATGCAGTCCTATGGATGGCTCAACAGTTAATGTAGATTTCTCTTTACTAAGTTTTATAAGTAACTCTGCCGTGCACAGCCAAATGACTTGAAATGTGAAGATGTAATGCCTCTTTGCTGTGCCCTGCTGTTCAAATGTTCTCAGCTTTGACAATTTATCTTGCTGGAAAATGTCTTCAGAATGTCAGTCACTTCAGTTTTCATGCTTGCCATTTGCATGTTGCACACCTGCTGGTATCTTTGGTTGTGATCTATTGTTATTTTTCTGTGGGGGTGGGGAAGGTACAATATTGCTTTTGCAGACTTGGAGTTCAGTTTGAGTGCCGTTTGGAAATGATTCTTGTGAGCCTGGCTATTCTTCTCAACATTAATATTACCTACAAATAAGGGATTACTGAGTGCATGGTGAAATTTCAGTGCTACATTAGCCACTGGGGGGAGATAATTAGAAGTGAATGAAAAGACAAATTTCTTGTCTGTCCCAGAAGGATTAGGTCCCACACATGATGATACACATAGATACACAGGCACACAGACTCACAAAGCAGTCGTTATAAACCATGTCATCTAGGCAAACACAGATGCAGATATTCCATAAAATTTAAATCAAAATATGTTAAGGGTGGTTGCCTCTGATAAGGAGAGGGAGATGGAGCCACATGAAGGGAAATAATAATCTGTGTTCTATATTCTTTTTTGTTTTCAGTAAACATATAATAACTTGTTTCAATGAATATGTCATTACTTGGTTAATTAAAAATAAATAATTAAAAACAGCAATAAAATATATTTTATCAGTTAAGATAATTGTGGCTGCAAGTAACAGGAAACTATTTTTAAAATTAGATGAAGTAATAAAGCATTTTTTACTTGACATAGTAAAATCACAGAGTAAAATGATTTCAAGTCTGGATAATCCACTAGCTCATGATGTCATCAAAAACTGTTTTTTTTTTTTTTCCTCTTTCTCTGCTCTGCCATAGGAAGAGTTATCCCTTCATGGTTACAATAATATTCAGAAGTTGGAAATGGGACGAGAGTGCATCATTTCTCATGTCGTATTTTCCCCATATGTTTAAAATCTCAATTTCAGGAAATTTCAATCATACACCCTTCGCCCAGCTTCAACAATTACAGATATTTTGCCAATCTGTTTCATTTATTCCTTTTCTATACTTTAAAACATGATTATCTTAAAGTGTCATATATTTTATCTAAAATATTTCAGCATGCATTTTAAGCACCTAAGGACTTTTAATAAGTATGATGCTGTGATCACATGTAATGATAATAATAATTTCTTAAACTCAGTTACACACTTATCTGTGTTCAATGTTCAATTTATTTACACCCTAATCTGTGTTCAATTTTATTCTAAAGAAAAAAATCCAGGTAAGATTCATACACTCATTTGGTTGTTATGCTTCTCCAAACATTTTTGAATCTTCAAGAGTCCTTCTCCCCTTATTTTCCTGAAGAAACTAGTTTGTCCTGTAGTTTGTCCTGCGTTCTGAATTTGGCTGGTTGCTTCCTTGTGATGCGTTTAACTTGATTATCTCTCCTCATATTTCCAAACTGGAGATTTAAAATTTAGAGACTTGACTAGATTAAGATTCACTTTTGTTTTCTAAGAATATTTTACAAGTGCTACTCTATACATCCCCAAACTTCAAATCAGCAGGCAGATAAGGCCTGGTTGTTCTACTTTTAGTATACTAAGATTCATCTGTGGATTCAGAAGTTGTCAATACGATCCATCTACTATGAAGTTCCACATCAGCTTTTGCATAATATTTTAGCATCTATTGACGGTTGTTGCCTAGATTCATTATTCTTTTAAGAGTTGCAATTTTTAGTTGGCATTCTTGAATAAAGAATATCTCTTCTTTAAAAACTATTTGATTACTCAAAATACAGGAAAAAGAGAATAAATGCTTGATTATTTCTCATCATTTTCTTCTTGCCTTTTTAAAAAATGGCAAACTTTGCTCATCTAATCTTCCACAGAAGTCTCTCCTTACTTATTGGTGAGTCTTATTACATGCCCATTCCTAAAATAAGGAAAATGGAATTACCATAATTGGCTTGCACCAAACAAATCTAACTTCTTGGGGTTGGGTAGAAGCTGTCTTTTGGAAAGAACATGGCCGACTTAGATTTGAATGAATCTGGGTTGCTCTTAGTAATCAAGAGACAGGTAAATTTCTACTGAGTAGACAACCAAAATGCATGGTAGAACATTATTGTCTATCCAGATGTGACTGTCACCTCTTTGTCTTTTGATCATTACCATGTTAACTGAATTTATTCAAATAAACCTTACATTTTACCTGCACAATTACTTTCTTTCTTATTTTGAGATGAAGTCTTCCTCTGCTGCCCAGTCTGGAGTGCAGTGGTGCCATCTTGGCTCACTCACTGCAACCTCCGCCTCCTGGGTTCAAGCAATTATTCTGCCTCAGCCTCCTGAGTAGCTGGGATTACAGGTGTGTGCCACCACAACTGACCAATTTTTGTATTTTTAGTAGAGATGGGGTTTCATCTTCTTGGCCAGGCTGGTCTCAAATTCCTGACCTCAGGGGATCCACCCACCTCAGCCTCCCAAAATGCTGGGATTACACGCATGAGCCACCACACCCAACCTTTTCCATTTTTTTGAGGCTTTATTTTTACATCATAGCCAAATCCATTGCAACTCTTAATGGTACAACTACCAAAATGTGTTACTTGCTTCTGCTTCAATGGCCTGCCATTGCTTTATGAGCTCTTGGCCTGACTCCTTCCTTGGGACAAATTTGAGTGATGTATACCATTGATCTCTTGCTATCCACTAGTATTTAAAATTTCTTTGTGAGATTTAAGCAGAGAGGGACACTAGAAAGAAAAGTTTTAGCATAGATGGGTCCAATTCCCAGATTATAGAATTCGGTCCCAAGTTAGCTATATTCTAGCCTCAAAGGGCAGGTGGCTTCACTACAAACTTAATGCCCTACTAATTGCTTTTACTTTTCTACACAATGTAAGAGTTATGTCTTGAATACCTAGGGTCAGATTCTTCATTGGTTTGCTCATATATCTGAAGTCATAAAAGACCAGACAAAGAAATGACTGTGAGGACAATGGGTGAGCAAGATGAAGATTGGGTCTAACCAAAAGAAGTTCTCTATGTTGGTTTTCTGATAGAGGAAACCAAATAATATAGTTTGGAAGAAAGCTAAGATTATGGCCCAGAGAAACTGACATTACATATATACAAACTAAAAGGGTGAGAAGTGACTGTATAACCATAATTATGGAATCAGTAATGGTTGTGTACCAGGAGAGTCAGGAAAATAATAACTAGCTAATTGTTATTGAGTATTTATGAAGTACCAAGGCACATTGAAAGCACTCTACATGCATTAACTTATGTAATAATACACAACCCTGTGAGGCAGGAATATTATTCCAATTTTTTTCAGATAAGAAAACTGAGACACATAAAGAATAAATTACTTGCCCAGGGTCTTATAAAACTAGTAAGTAAATGGTGGAGGCAACATTGTAACCTGAGCTTAAACCACTTGTGCTATTTTAGCTGTACCCACAAAATATGGGGTAGGAACTGGCAAGCAGGTGCTTCAGGAAGCCAAGTCTCTTGACATTGTCTTGTGGTAGCATGAAACTTACATGTACACCTGGAGGTATGGAATCTTAATAAAAGACAGTTCACTTGGCTGAACACCATCTGTTTAGAACGTGTATTTCTAAACATGGGGATGTACAACATGAGGATTCTATGTGGAGCCTTGACCTAAAGTAGGCTGCAGTGTATACTTCCTGTATATCTGACTGGCAGAACTATGATAATTGATGAATAAATACCCTCATCCTTCCTGGCTAGGGTTATGGGCTTATTTTTTTTTCTATAGAAGCATCTGACTTAGTTCTCAGCTAAGAAGAACCCCTCCTCTTCACACTCATAAACTATAAGAAGCCCTGTCTGTGCTTTGAAGACTCATATTCTTATAATACTTTAGCTAAACAACAATTGTCAGAATCATCTCATAAGCAGCTATGAGAGTGTTCTCCCACAGGGTTCAGAAACAGAAACAAAGTGTAACTATTGTGAAAATAAGTGTGATTATTTTTTTTCCAGGTTATTCAACTGGAAAGACTATCTTTTACTTGCCCTCTGTCACTGGACACAGACACATGCTCTGGTAGACCTCTCTTCTTTCTGCCTCCAGCTTTGGGAAGTAATTTTTTACTTTTGTGGGGCAAAAAAGTAGAATTTTGTCTACTCTGTTGGAACAGTCAGTCCACATGCTTTAACACTAGATCCCATGTCATGTAATTCCAAGCACCATCTTTCACAGTAGTTCAGTCACAGACTAAACAGGAATTTCTAAATAGAAGAAGCCCCTGGGGTTGTACAACATGGGGATTCTATGTGGAGCCTTGACCTAAAGTAGGCCAGCTAGACTCTACCTGAACTTTGAATCATGAAAGGAAAACCCATGCATAAAAAATAGAACTTCATCATTTCTGGGGACCATCCTAAGGATTCTGAACATTAATTCTTGCTCTTGAGAGTTATGGTTTTCCTACTTCTATGTTTCCCAAGAACTGATTGTTCAGATTTTTAAAAAATCCTATGAACTATCCTATACCTTCCAATAAATTACTGTTTATGCTTAAATTAGCCAGAGTTGGCTTCTATTGCTTTCAACTAAAGAAACTTAACTGTATAACCATTTGTATGAGTTTTATGGCTCACTTTTGAAATTTCCACACACATTGAACATGGCTTTGCAATGTTACCAAAGTGAATGTATCTTAATTTTTCGTAGGCTCAGAACAATAAAACATTAGAAAGTATTTATAGTATTTGTAGATAAATATATTGTATATAATATATATATAATATTTTCCCTACAAAATGGCAATTTCATATAATTCAACTTATTATTGTTATTATTATTGAGACAGGATCTCACTCTGTCACCCAGGCTGGGGTACAGTGGTGCGATCTCAGCTCGCTGTGACCTCACTGCAACCTCGGTCTGCTGGGTTCAAGCGATTCTCCTGTCTAAGCCTCCTGAGTAGCTGGGATTACAGGCATGCGCCACCATGCCCAACTAGTTTTGGTGTTTTTAATAGAGGTGGAGTTTCACCATGTTGGCCAGGCTGGTCTCAAACTCCTGACATCAGGTGATCCACCAGCCTAGGCCTTCCAAAGTGTTGGGATTACAGGTGTGAGCCATCGTGCCCAGACA
This sequence comes from Cheracebus regulus, assembly GCA_963574635.1. NCBI lineage: Eukaryota > Metazoa > Chordata > Mammalia > Primates > Pitheciidae > Cheracebus > Cheracebus regulus. The sequence continues at coordinate 52,320 of CAUYQU010094680.1, read as the reverse complement.
GTTCAACTTATTACACACACACACACACACACACACACACACACACACACACACACACACACGAGTCCATATTTTTCTTCTTATTTGCATTTTTTTCTTTCTGTACTCTCAGGGGCAATATGTGCTTGCTATAGACTAGATGAAAGGGAAGGCATAAAAATAATATCAGGAGGAGAAAAGTGTGAAGATAGAAGTTGGATTGGAAGACACTGAATGCTCAAAGAAACAGCCAAATGAGGGGAAAGCGTAACATGGTGAAACCCCGTCTCTACAAAAAGTACAAAAAATTAGCCGAGAATGGTGGCATGTGTCTGTAGTCTGGGTTACTCAGGAGATTGATGTGAGAAGATTAATTGCCAAAATTTCATAGCCTGTTATTGATAATAACATATTAGATTTACTGAGTGTCAATAATGAACTAAGAACTAATTTAATCTTTCCAACAATCCCGTGTGGTAGGTTTTATTATTGTGAGTTTACAGATATGTATGTAATCTTTAATTCAAAGAGTTTAAATAACTTTCCCAAATCTTTCTGGTCGTTAGCAGCTAAGCATAAGTGGAATCCAGATCTTTGTTTCTCCCCTACCTCTCTCACCAACTGCTCCTTGAATGGCTTTTCTCTTCATCCTCTTTAGAGTCTCTCCCTAAATGACTCCTTATGCCTCGTGTGTACAGGCTCTTCGCTTCTTTCTGCTTGTCCCACACTCTCGTGATCTGCTGACAGCAAATCTCAACTTTTTCACTGCAAGGGAGAGGGACGCCTAGGAAGCAATGCTAGAACTTTTGGAACAAGACGAAGAGACTATGAATTAGTTCATGAATGTTTGCTGCTATTGTGTTTGCTATGGATTAATCATCTTATATTACTCTTTGTTCCTATTGTGTTTACCTACTGCTTTTTTTCCCATTCTAATTTTTACTGTTTTAAACTAATGAATGCGTTAAACATTTACCACTTCATAATTTGTACCTCAATGTCTGTGTTTTCTGTATATTTTGATGACTATTTATGTTTATTCACTTTGAAGTGGTGAATAAATTCATGTTTCCATTCTGCATTTAACAACCTTTTTATACCCTCATGAAGTCTTTTGGTAACAGGCCATCCTACATCAAACCAAAGTGTCAAGTATTTGTTAAGTGCAAATAATAATGTGCTCCATCCTCTAATAAGTGTTATGAGAAAGCAGGAGTCATAGAAGACTTGTTTCCTACTCTCGGGAAGCTTGCACGCTAGCTGGGATTATTACGTTAATTAAGGGGAAACAATAGTAAGCAGTATGGGTCAATATATGCTGAAGTATGAGAAGGTTACTGGAAAAACTGTAGGAGTTTACAGAAGTGGGAGAATGTTGGGGTTTGGAGTTGCCATGAGGAAGTGGGATTTCAGTTGGGTCCTTAAGTACAATGTCACTTGGATGAACAGAGAAGAGACGAAACATTCCAGACTGGGGGGCATGAAGAGAGGCAAAAAAACAGAAATGCATAACGGCAGGGAATAATATTGATATACTAGATAGAAACCTTTCTATTTCCATGCTTATTGACTTAATATTTGATGTATGCCAACAATTGCCTTTCTATGCCATGTACATTTTGGTGTCTGTCAATCACAGTTCTGTTGCATTTCATATGATCTTTCTTATTTTAACTTGTTTTGTTGTATTGCTACTTACTTTGGACTTTATTTTACTTTTATTTGTTTCATGTGTATAGCCCAGCACTTAGCTCAATATGGAGCATATAACTGGTACACAGTTAATGCTATTGGCATAGGAGGCTTAATCATTTACAAAATCATTCTCTTAAGTCATCTTTTTAATATAATCTGAGCAGTATGAGAAAAAGACAGGTTCAGGTGTTTTTTCCATCCCAGAGATTATAAGAGTGGATTGAAATGTTTTTTCTCCTGTTTCTGGATAACCATCCCAGAGATTGTAAGAGCAGATTGAAATGCTTTTTCTCCTGTGTCTGTGAAGAAGAAGAAAGGTGAAAGCAAGAAAACATTCCATTACTTCAGAGAAAATGCCAGTGAGGATCTAAGTGTGAGAAGCTTTCCAAGTGATTAGAGGATACATGGCTTTGCTTCCCATTTGGTAACACTGCAGTGTTGTGACAAGATCCTAGATACTGTGGCAGACCCGTGGGTGGCCTCACTTGCAAGCATCTCAGAGATGTGCTCTCCTTGTACCAGGCCATGAAATTAAATTTTGTTTGGAAACTGAGTGGTTTATACGTCTCTTGGAAAGTAAGCGTTTTGCAGGTATTTGTTTCCAGCAAAACAGCGTCATTGGCTGTAACTAATAAATCCTTTACACTGAGACCAACTTTACTAAGTACTGGCATGGGTAGGAAGTGCTCCTGGAGTGAAGACATTTCAAAGACATTTTAATACAGTGGCACCATGCAGAGGGCATTAATCTTTCTTGTGATTTCCTCTTATTGTAACAATGGAAAAGTCTTCTAATGTGCAAACCTCGTTAAATCAATCATCTTGGGAATTTAGATGCACAGTGTGATAAAAGCAACAACTTTCTCTACCTTTAGGCAATTTTCCATATGTTTTGAAGTTGGGATTTGGGGAAAATAAGCGCTTTGATGGATTTATGATTCAGCTTCAAATGTAATATTTGAATTCCACTTTATTAGCCAGAAGAAATAGAAAGCCCTAAACAACTAATAAAGTATGTTTCATTTTAGATAATATTTATTGTTTACATACTACTTTGGACACTCCCTTTATGTCTTTCAGCTGTAACCACACTGATGGAATATAATAGGAAATGTTTTCATTTGGAGCAAGGAGCTGTTTGTTCATTTCTTGATTTATTTACAATTCTCTGCTATTTTTACTTAAGAATTTAACTGCTGTTATTTGACAAAGGAGTTTTGTAAAGATGATTAGAAATGGTGAGAAAAATGTTTAAGACAAAATGTCGAGTTACAGATTTTGCCTCAATTTAACTTTTTTCCTGTTTGTATATAGAAAAGTACATTGGAAAGGAACACTAACTTCCAGAATATTTTAAATTTGGACCTAAATGAACATAGGTTATGCCTACACAACTACAACATTAGCAGTGGCAGGTGGGAGTGACAAAGTTGTAGGACGCACTGTTTGAATGCTAGATTGGGATCGGCCAGAGGAAATGCACAATTGAAACATTTGCTTTAAATCACTCTCTGCTGCTATATTAGGGAAAGAAATTGATTCAAAATGTTAAGTTTGACTTGCTTTTATTAAATGCCATCCATTCTTTACTTGGTGGCTGGAGTATGTCTAGGCATTTCACAGCGTGATGGATAGTATGGGAAGGTCTAAGATTACATAGGAGTGCAGTGGTATTATTGTTTACGAACCAGTATCTAAAGCATCTTAGAGTTAATTTGGTCAGCGTTTATATTGCTAGATATCCAGTGAGCTCTGCCCGAACTGTGTATTCCAGGAATGCCTATATTGGACCTATAGACCCAGTGGGGAACTCTTGCTTTGAACTCAAGAATTCCACAGATCAATATCATATTGAACCAATTTTCTACTGCTTTCCCATGTCCCTGGCTTGGCATTTTGGAAGTTATATTAACTCTTTGAGAGACATTGTTGCTATATCCATAGAAAACAAGTGCTTTCTCTTTTTTTCAGACCTAGAACTTACAAGACAAGTGCTTTCTAATTGTGACATACTGCCTTATGTTGCTCTATTGCAGTATGAATTGCACTCAACATGTAGCATTAAGGTGTTAAAAACAGAAAGAAAAGAATTTACTGAAACAAAAGAACTGCATTACTAAAATATAATCCAGCTTAATATCAGAAAACTTTAAACATCAAGTCATCATATTTCAAAAGATATATTGTATATATGTTTGTATGTATATAAGCATATGTGCATATACACACTGAAAACATTTTGCAAAACTGAGATTATATTCTGTATTCTCAGAAAGGGGAGTTGGAGTCATTTAGAAAGTCGTAACTGTGATATTTCACATCTTAAAGGATCATGCACTCTGTAATCTTCAAACATTTGACAAACTCTTTTTTTCTTCAAAAACCATGGTTTGACTAAGCCCTGTACCTTTGAAAAAGAAGTATAATATTGTGTTTCTATGTGGCTGAAAGCTTACATGACAACTAAGTAATCTTACACTATCTATTGACAACTTTGATCTCCATGGCTCCTGAGGAAAGTGACGACTGTGGGAATGAAGTAAGCCATGAAGACAAGTGGTTATCTAGGATCAAACTGAAGAGTGAGCATTTTTCAGATGTACTTAATTTGTGAAGGTGGTTTACATGAAGATGGTATCGTATGCATTTTTAAACAAAAATACCATTTTCTTCTTTCTTCTCTTCCTCTTTTACACCTTTCTGTCCCTTATCATCTTGTCTTCCTTCCATAGGGTTTTGACCTAGTACTTCCAGTTGGCTATTCTATGGCCTTCCTTGGCATCAAACCTTAATGAAAATTTCCTTGGTGACTATCTACCTATGAACTTAAGTTACTCACAATGCAGCCTATTTTTCTTTGATAGTCTTCTCTTGGGAAACTGACTGAGAAGGTCCCTATTCTCTATTTCCTTGGCCTCTGTTTAATTTCGAGATTTGAAAATTTGCTTGGATGTTTACCTGATCACATTCAGGAAGCTGCACTAAGAACTTTGGTTCTTTTAAGAAAGCCTTTGGAGATTATGAGATAAATGAGTAGAACATGTCCCTGAACACTGATGCTCTTGTAATAAAGTGACTAAAAAAGCAAAAAGCAGCAGTCCCCTCAGGGGTGAAAGGTCTGGTTTCATTTCTCAGCTGTGCAAAGAGCAACCACAAAGCAAGACCACTACTGCACGGAGAGGAAAGTGCTCCCATGTAAAGTAGTCTTATGTACAATTCAATCACAGATGGGGGGAAGGTGAACAACTTCAAACCTAGCCAGGAGTGAAGGGAAGAAGGCAAGTGAATTAGTCAAGGCTGGGAGACAAAGACATTATAGTATTTTTTATTATATTATATCATATACTATATATTACATAGTCTTCATTATATATTATCAATAAAATATTATATATCATATATAATCATTTTATACAAGTAAATAAGTATTTTGCCAAAAAGTATTACAATAAAATCTTATATAAATAAATGGTGGCATTATTATTGTATTGTTCTTCCTTCCCCCATCACCAAGTGTGCTCACTGTACAGGAAATTTTCAAATGTAATATAAAACATACTTGCTCCAAGCACATAATTCTGATTTAAAATAGAACCAGAACTAACTATGTAAGAGTGTGTCAATCTACAACAATGGAATTTTAGATTTATTTAAAAAGTGGAGCACAATCTGTTAATAATGTGGTCTTATTTCCATTCTTCCTCTCTTCTGTGAGAGCAAAGGCCTTGGCACTCCGTTCTTGGCTTACTCATTCCCATCCATTCCACCCCTGTCATCACACCGCATTGTTCTCACCACATCTCAGCTCCATATAAGGAAAGGCATGCCTTCACTCTCATCCTGCTCTGTTTGCCTTGTCACCCTGGAATATGTGTTCTGCTCACTGTTGCTTGTCTACTCTGGTGCTTTCCCTAGTGATTGATGTTGGCTTTCTATATTAGTCTATGTTCATGCTGCTGATAAAAACATATTAAGACTGGGAAGAAAAAGAAGATTCAGGCCTGGCGTGGTGGTTCACACCTGTAATCCCAGCACTTTGGGAGGCCGAGGCGGGTGGATCGCGAGGTCAGGAGTTCAAGACCAGCCTGGCCAAGATAGTGAAACCCCGTCTCTATTAAAAATACAAAAATTAACCCATTGTGATGGCGGGCACTTATAATCTCAGCTATTCGGGAGGCTGAGGCAGAGAATTGCTTGAACCTGGGAGGCGGAGATTGCAGTGAGCTGAGATTGCACCACCGCACTCCAGCCTGGGTGACAGAGCGAGACTGCCTCAAAGGAAAGAAAAAGAAAAAAAGAAAAAGAGATTTAATTGGACTTACAGTTCCACATGGCTGGGGAGGCCTCAGAATCATGGAGGGAGGTAAAAGGAATCTGTTACGTGGCAGCAGCAAGAGAAAATGAGGAAGATGCAAAAGCAGAAATCCCTAATAAAACCATCAGATCTCATGAGACTTATTCACTACCATGAGAACAGTACTGGGGACACGGCCCCCATGATTGAAATTATCTCCCACCACGTCACTCCCGTAACACATGGGGATTATGGGAGTACAATTCAAGATGAGATTTGGATGGGGACACAGAGTCAAACCATATCACTTTCTCACATATGATCAGTACTTAACAATATTTTCTAGCCTTCTCATGAACTCAGTTTGGTATCAGTAAACTTCCTCCCTTTTTTATGCCTTTAATCTTTCATACCATTTCCTTCATTAAGTTTTTCCCTTTAGTTTTCAAATGAAACCATTTTAACTAGCAGATCTCCAGACAAATCTAGGTTTGGAGTCCACCTTGTGTCTGCACCACACTTGCCAGAATCTTGCCAGTGGCATTTCCAAACTCAGCTCTTGAGAAAGTGATAATTGTTCTTGAATTGCTAAGAAGTTAAAAGCCTTAATATTGTTGAATGACTTTGGACTGATTGGTAAAGTTGGATGTATGCTGCAAATGAGGGGTGGGAGTGCTTGACAGTTTTCCAGACAATGGTAGATATTGGGAAGAACACAGAAGGAAACTTGATACAATTCAGGAATTGGTAGAAGGATTATGGAACAGTGTTGGGTCCTGAATATGGCTGAATGATGTTCAAAGTTGTTCCCTACCTGGAAGGAGCCAAAAAGAAGCAACACTTGGTTAGGTTATGGAGACAGGATGTCTTTTACTGGCTGCTATTGTATCTTTGAGTGAAGGAATCAAAGATGACTAAGATCTATCCTTCAGCAGTGAATAGTGTTGTATTTTTCACAGAACGAGTGCCATCAAAGAAGCAAAGCCAAATACAAACAACTACAGTTCAGAGCAGAGTTTAAGTCCAAGTGGCTAAGCAAGAGAAGGAAGCTCTACAAGGAGCCAAGGTTGTTAACAAACATAAGCCCCAGTGAAGATGGCAAGAGGAGAGGGGTTATAAAGGGATGAGATAGTAATGACTCCAGAGCTCACAATAGTATAGCCATTGCTGTTTATTCATTTACTGTAAACTTGGAAGTTAAAAGCAACTGGGGAAAACTCAGGGAGTAGAAGTTTGTAGAAGACAATCAACATGGCTATCTGACTTTTTTCAGAAGTCAGACTGTTGAACTCTTCTGTTCAACAGGGCAGAGGAAGTAGAAGAAAATAATTAGAAGTTTTAGGCTTTAAAATTGGCCTGGCAGATAGATAGTTAGAAGGGTTGAAGTGGGGTGATTAAAGAGATTAGTGAACTAGAAAGACCATGCTTAAAAAATGAATTTCTGATTTACTAGGAAGACTAGTTACTAGGAGACGATTGCTGTGATGGGGGTAAATGAAGTAGGCTGCCATAGGATAAATTCTTAAAGGTTCTGATTAGATATTGCTTCCTCTTATTTGGAATCAGGAGTCCAAAAATCACATTCAAAATAATTTGACCCTTCTCTTTGTTTATATTTTAAAATTTTATTTTTTCTTTTATGCTGTAAAGGAAGTTTGAAGCATTAACTTTTAATTTATCTATACAATGGAGTATAGCTCTGCAAGAGGTTTGAAGACATGGTAAATGTGAGAAATGTGCCTTCTACATTATTCATGTAACAATCACGAGCTAGAAGAAATCTTACATTCTTGATACACAGATCACTGTAGGACAAGAGCAAAAACAACTGGTTAGTCCAATTTCATTTTTTCTTGGTGACATCCCTGGGGGGTGCATGAGTGAGAACCTGGATCCATAAATTCATCAAATTATACTTACAGTTTCATGTTCAATTCAATCACAGCCTGTAGTCCTGGATTATTTTAAATACAAATAAAGAAAATATGTGATAAATTTCTAATCTGTGTGCTCATTGTAACTAGCTAATCTATATAATTCAGAAATAAAGTTTAGAGTTGAACTTTCTAGAAGTTAGTCTGTGTCAACTGAATATTTTCTGGATCCTGTCTCCACAATTTCTTATAATTTAAACCACCAGTCTACACAAGTAGCATAATTATATTTGGACCAGAGAGCATGATATTCTTTTCTTGCCACAAACTTTCACACGTGAATTTTAGAGCTATGAAACTGTCTTCTTGTTCTCAAAATGAGTATGAGCCATAAATAAATGGACAAACTACATGTTTAAAATGCCATTTTATGAACCAGTTTTAAAATTTACTGTCTGCAGCCTATGTCTGAAGGGCAAATATTGCTTATTAAAATAATGATCTTTAGAGGTCTGTTTTGGTCTCTACACATAGTAGAGCAATAACCCTTAGGTTAGAGAGTGGTATAGATGTTAACAGTTTAAGGTGGCCTTAAGTGGCAATAGACAAATTTGGACTAATGTCTGTTTATGACTATTAAGAAATCTATGAGTTTTATCCATAACACACACAGGCACAGAATCAGTGTCACCCAATTAAGAACGACTCTTCTTGCATAACTAACTAAATTCTTTTGGCTACCGAGTCTATATTTTCTGCTTGATGCAGATATCTGGTAATTCCTTCGCAGGTGCCCGCCCTTTGTGTTTTCCACAGACTTTTCATCCTCAGTGGCCACCTGGTTTATATTCCTTTTGTTTGGTTCTAGCTCCCATCTCCCTCAGTTCTGAATAGTTTTGCAGGGATCAGCATATTCTATTTCTTGCTGAATGCCTCTCTTTCTCTGAGTTACATTTTGTTTTGTTTTGTTTTTTTTTCTGTACTCTCATTTAATCTTTTTCTTGCCTCTCTTCTAATTAACTCCATCGTTGCCTCCTTCATTATGCTTGTAATGAGGTCACCGAGGTGTTCCGAAATTTCTGCTTTACCCATCTGCTTCAGGGTTCCAATTAGTTTTCTTTGGAAATCTTAAGTTTTTTTGCTTGGTAGAAGCTTCCAATAAAGCTAACTCTAGGATGGCCTCTTTTCCTTCATCAGTTCAAATGAAAACTTTCAAGATTATACAGGCTCTCAATGGTGTAAAAGGCATCATTTTCTCTAGCATAGAAATGGAGTTAGAGACAACAACAGTTAAGCTACACAGAAAATTTAAATATCTTTTGAAAGAGTGTGAAGTCTGTTCTTCCAGATTGCAAGTAGATGCAGGTGAGAAATTTCAGAAAGACACTTTTATCCACACTTGGACGTGAAGGGTATGTAGCTAACACAACAAAATGAATTTTAAAGAAAATTTGCAAATAATATATTTTAAGGAAAAAGTTTTTAAACTTTAATATCTTGCTCCTAGAGCATTATTTTCACATAGAATTTTGAAATAGACCATTGTTTAGTCACTGCTATGGACTGAATTGTGTCTCCCTCTACATTCACATGTTCAAGCCCTAACCCCTAATGTGACTGAATTTGGAGACAGGAACTGTAAGGATATAATAAATGTTAAAGGAGGTCGTAAAGGTGGGGCTCTAATCTGATAGAATTGGTGTCTTTATAAGAAGAGGAAGAGAGACCAGAGCGCGCTCTCTCTCTTCTCTAGGCATGTGCTTTGAGAAAAGGTCATCTGAGGACAAAGTACCCATCTGCAAGTCAGGAAGAGAGCCCTCGCCAGAAACTAAACCCCTCTGGAAACTTGATTTCGTGCTTTCCAGCCTCTAGAACTGTAAGAAAGTAAATTTCTGCTGTTTACACCACCTAATCTGCGGCATTTTGTTACGGCAGCCTGAACAGACTAATACAGCCATTACAAGTAATTCTTTCATAAGAGAAGCACTTGTGTAGTTTGTAAAGCAGAACATAAGTCTGCTTTATACAGTAAAATCTTACCTATATACAATAAGAGCTTCCCTAAGTTAAGAAATATAGGAGAAAATGAAACCTTCAGTTATTGCTGGTGGGAAGATAAATTGGTATAGCCACTTTGAAAACAGTTTGGTATTTGCTCAAAATGTTAAACATATTACTACTTGGCCATTTTACTACTTGGCAGATAAGCAAAAGAAATGAAGGCATACAACCACACCAAACCTTGTATATGAATGTTTACAGCAGCATTATTCCTGATAGGCAAATAGTGGAAACAACCCAAATGTCTATGAAGTGATTAAAGGATAGATAAAACATGGTATACTTACACAATGAGATATTATTTGACTATAAAAATGAATACAGTACTGGCATGCTACAACATGGATGATCCTCGAAAACATTACACTAAGTGAAAGAAGCAAGTCACAAAACTATATATTTTATAATTCCATTTATATAAAATGCCTAGAATAGGCAAATCTACAGGGACAGAAAGTAGATTAGTGGTTGCCTGGAGCAAAGGAGTGCATGTTGGGAGTGATTGCTAATTAAATGGTATGTAGAATCTCTTTCTGGGAAGATGAAAATGTTCTAAAATTTAGATTGTGGTGATTGTTGTATCATCCTGTGAACATATTGAAAAAAACATTTTAAATAGACAAATTGTATGATGTATGAATTATATCCCAAGAAGTAATTAAAAAACTGACCTATCCATAAACATACACATACACAGAAACATACAGCATGAAAACATAAAATATTAATAAATGTTTCATATGTTTTCAGTTGAGTTTCTACTCACTTCTTTATGCTTTTACGTATATATTTTGAATTCTGTAGACTGAATATAGTTTTTAATAACCAGAAAATAAATAAATATTATAAACAAAGTAAGTGTTCTAAACTCTCCTGCCCTGGGCAAGGTTGGTCTCAGAGATTTCCCAACCAATAACAATGACAAGAACAACTGCTATCTACCCAGATTTTCTTCATCTATTTACTGTTTACTATGTGCTGGTTTCTCTGCTACACGCTGGAAAGACAAGCTAAATAAAGCATATAAGCTTCTTGAGGATAGGAACTTTATTTTTATTCACTACTGTAAAGAAAACTCTCAGTTTGGTGAATGAATCAAAACTACATATGAGGTACCATCTCACACCAGTCAGCATGGCTATTATTAAAAAATCAAAAAATAACAGATGCTGGTGTGACTGTGAAGAAAGAGAATGCTTACACACTGTTGATGGGAATTTAAATTAGTTCTGCCATTGTGGAAGGCAGTTTGGAGATTTCTCAAAGAACTTAAAATATAACTACCATTCAACCCAGCCACTCCATTACTGGGTATATACTCAAAGGAAAATCAATTGTTCCACAAAAAAGACACACACACTTGTATGTTCATCCCAGTACTATTCACAATAGCACTTAAGTGCCTAATGATGGTGGATTGTGTAAATAAAATGCCATACATACACCCCATGGAATGTTACACGGCCATAAAAAAATAAAATTATGTCCTTTGCAGCAATATGGATCTATGCTGGAGGCCATTATTCTAAGCAAATTAACACAGAAACAGAAAACCAACTACAGCATGTTCCCATTTAGTGGGAGTTAACATTAAGCACACATGGACATAAAGATGGAAACAACAGACACTGGGGGCCACTGGAGTTGGGGGAGAGAGAGTGAAGGGTATGGGTGAAAAACTACCTATAGGGTACTATATTCACTACCTGGGTGACAAGATCATATGTACTCCAAATCTTAGTGTCATGGAACACATCCATGTGACAAGTCTGCACTTGTACCCTGTGAACTTAAAATAAAAGTTGAAATTATTTAAAACAAAAATGAAAAAAGAGATGAATGAAGACATCACTGTAATTTTTTTCAGGCAGGTTACAATCTACTGTGGTGGTAGGGGGTGCAGAATTTAACAGGCAATGGTGCACTAAAGACAGAAACAGGGTGCTGTAGGAACATTTAGGAGAGACACAAAACCCAGGATAGGATATTAGGACAGGCAGCATGCGGAAGGTAATTTGTTTCTTTTTTTTTGAGACAGAATCTCATTCTTTTTGCCCGTGCTGGAGTGCATGGCATGATCTTGGCTCACCGCAACCTCTGCCCCTGGGTTCAAGAGATTCTCCTGCCTCAGCCTCCTAAGTAGCTGGAATTACAGGAATACACCACCACACCTGGCTAATTTTGTATTTTTAGTAGAGGTAGGGTTTCTCCATGTTGGTCAGGCTGGTCTTGAACTCCCGACCTCAGGTGATCCACCCACCTCCGCTCCCAATGTGCTGGGATTATAAGTGTGAGCCATCGCGCCCCACCACAGAGGATAGTTTCTAAGCTGAGTCCTGAAGAATGAATTGGTAGCAGGAGGGAAGAAATTCTAGGCAGAGAGAGTAGGATACAACCTAAGATCCTAACGTAAGCTAGAGCATAGTCCACTGAAGAGATTTTAAAGGCTGTGGTTAAGTTTGGAGTGTCGAGTGAGAGTGAGTTGTAATGAGAGGTGAGGTTGGGGGAATTTGAGAGGGTATCATAAAAGGCTCTATCTACATGGAGTGATTTTATCTTAAGGCAATGTGAATCATTAGAAGAGTTTTATCTAGAAGATGACTCTATTATGTTTGTACGCCTTTGGTTTTGAAGACTATGCCATTTAGATTCCTTTATGTTAGGTATTTACCTAGAGGCTATCCAAGAGTAAGTTCATAATAAAAACAAAAGGTTTTTGGGGTCTTTAATTAAAAATTCTTTTTTTTTCTTTCAGACAGAATCTTGATCTGTCACTCAGGCTGGAGTGCAGTGGCACAAACTTGGCTCACTGCAACCTCCTCCTCCCTGGTTCAAGCTGTTCTCCCTCCTCAGTCTCTTGAGTAGCGGGACTATAGGCGTGTGCCACCACATCTGGCTAATTTTGGGATTTGTAATAGAGATGGAGTTTCACCATATTGGCCAGGCTGTTCTCAAACTCCTAATATCAAGTGATCTGCCCACCTCAGCCTTCCAAAGTGATGAGATTACAGGTGTGAGCTACTGGGCTCCCCCATTAATTAGAAATTCTATTGCTTATGTGGCTCTCCCAGCCTCACTTCTTACACTGTTAATGAGGAAGTTGGGATCCTAGATAGGCTGGTGCTCTAGACATGATTGGCAGGAGCAGAGTCATGACTGTCATGAAACTTCACTCTGGAGAGGTTTTAGTGAAGGCTCTACTTGGAAGTGATCAGAGGCTCCATCTGGTATTTCTAGCCCTCCCTAGATCTTCCACTAAGCAGATGGAGTCTCATCTTCCTCATTCAATACAGCTTTTGTTATTTTGGAGATCCTACCTGACAAGTGACTCCTTAGTTAAAGTTATAATTACTCTGGATGATATTTTAGTTTCACCTGGTATTTTAAGCACATACTATTTAAGCCATCTCTCTCACTATCTTGGGTGGTAATGACTGTATTTTCTATATATTTTGACTGGCATAAATAATGTCTGGCTTTTAATCTTATAAACATTGTATACAATAAACCATATTCAAAGCCAACATTAAACACAACTAACCAGAGGTGGAATCATTAAATGCTTTCATGTGGGAAGGGAAGAATTCAGTGAAGAGAATGAGTTTGAAGGAAGCTATTGCAGTGATCCATGTGAGGAGCAATAGTGGCCTGAACTGACTTGATAAGATCGCAGAAAAGAGGAAGATGGCTAATGTATGGGCAAGCAGACATGGTCATGAATATGATGGTAAGAAGAATAGAGAACACTTACAAATAGCTTTGTTTTGTACCAGGCACTGTACTGTGTTCCTTACCAAGGTTTATCTTATTTTCTTTCTTTGATCCTCACAGCCGACTTTGTGAGTTACAGCTGTATCACTGATTTAGGCTCATCCCAACCTTGATTTGCCTGGTGCTCTGGCTCACTTTCTGAGCAATTTTGGCCATCATCATACTGGTTTTCTACCAGTTCTGTCAACAGGCCTTGTTGCTTCTGACTTAGGGCCTTTGTGGATGCTGTGCTCTCTGTCTGGAATGCTATGTACTTTCAGTCCCTCCAAACCCCAACTCAGTAGACATTTACCTAGCTAACATCTACTTTTAGACCTCAGTTCAAATGCTCCCTTCTCAGGCCTTCTTTGAGCCCCGATGCCAGGTGAAGTCCAATTATTAAATGATTTTATAACACTACACGTATTTCCTCCCAGTGATAATCTCAGTTATAAACTTCTGTGTATTTAAGTGTTTACTGGAATCATTGTTATTTCCTATACTAGGTTATAAATTCCATGAAAAAAGGAACTATGCTCAGATTTCTGTTTTATTTATTTATTTATTTATTTAGAGACAGCGTCTCACTTTGTCACCCAGGCTGGAGTGCAGTGGTGCGATTATAGCTCACTGTAACCTCAGACTCCTGAGTTCAAGTGATCCTCCCACCTCAGCCTTTTGAGTAGCTGGGACTATCAGTGTGCACCACCATACCTAGCTAGTTTTTAAATTTTTCTGTAGAGAAAGGGTCTCATCCTGTTGTCCAGATGGTCTCAAACTCCTGGCCTCAAGCAATCCCCTCACCTTAGCCTTCCAAAGCTCTGGGGATTATAGGGATGAGCTACCTTGCCTGGCTCATTTATTTATTTTTGATCATTATCACCTTCCCCGAATTTATCACATTGCATGGCATATAGTATGCATTCAATTAGTGTTACTTGGATAGATTGTGAACTTGGAGACTTTCACTTTCCCCTATTTACTTTTCAGAACCTATTAATTTACAACACTTTCCTTATTATACTTGTGTCATCCTTTTGCAACACTCAAGAGTGGCCACAAGCACTCCAACAACTTACGTAATTCAGGCTGTCTCCTGAATGATAATACTCCTTATATTTCTGTGACTTCCAACTTCCATCTGCCTCCACGATTTACTCCTTTTCCTATTACCAGCATTGCTCCAATGAGAACAAAGGTTTTTAATTTTGTAGATTTGTGATCAAACACAGAGATGTGTGCTTTTGAGTTGACCACTATTCAAGTCAAAACCTGGAGCAGTTATTTTTGAGACAAAAGGATGAGGAATGATCAAAGGCTTGGAATTTTTAGTGCACATAAGGGTTGGTTCATGCATTTTAAAGGCACGACATTCATAATATCGGAGTGCAAGATGAAATTGCTAATGTAGAGAGCAGAAGAAGAAGGTAGTAAGGCTTTCGGCTTCAAAGGCAGGAGAGACCAGCAACTTGATCACTTTGTCTGCTTGAGAAAAAAAAAAAGAGAGAGACAGAAAAGGAGACATTTTGAATCGGGTTTTCAAAAAGGCAAGAAATTGCGAAATGGAACCCACTTTAAGATTTTCATTATGTAAAAAAATTGTATGTATATGTGAAAGGGAAATGACAAAGTGAAATAGTTTTTTCTTTGAAGGAAACAAGATTATAGGGTGAATTTTTTCTTTATTTTTTTGATTTACATTTACATTGTCATATGCCACACATATTTTTCAAGGAACTCCAAATCTTCTTTAAAGTTTCAAGGTATAATTTGCAGAGTAGATCTACTGTGTGTGATGTTCCCTGTTACATCATTTTAGTTAATTCCAATAATGACTCTGAGAGGAAGATGTTGAGCAGGAGGCAGAAGGAACTCTTGAGTCCAGGAATTTGAGACAAGCCTGGACAACACAGTGAGATTTTGTCTCTACAAAAAATAAAAAAATTAGCTGGGTATGGTGGCACACAGCTGTAGTCTCAGCTACTCAGGGGGCTGACGTGGGATAATTGCTTGAATCTGGGAGGCCAGGGCTGCAGTGAGCAGTGATCGTGCCACCCACTCCAGCCTGGGTGACAGAGCAAGACCTTGACTCAAAACCAAAACAAAATAAATTAAGAAAAAATAAAATATTAAAAAATTGCTTTAGAAGTTGAACAAATTAAAAAAAAGAGATATCTTTTGTATGTTGTAAGAGGTAGACCTGAGATTTGAAACCTGCTGGATCTGATTACAAGCTTAGTTTTAATCCATTGTCTTACTCTGCCTCTCTTCAGAGTAACTGGACATAGTCTTCTCAAAGAAGACTTTCCAAATTCCCTGAAACTGCTGAAAATATTTCTTCCTCTGCTGCTTTACTTCAATTAATGAATCATTTCAATAAATAATTAATGTATTAATTATTATTAAATAGTAATATTTATTAAACATTTGCTACACATGCCAGTGATGGTTGTAGATTCTGGTTTTTTTTTTTTTCGAGATGGAAGCTCACTCTTGTTGCCCAGGCTGGAGTGCAGTGGCCTTGTCTCACTGTAACCTCCACCTCCTGGATTCAAGCGATTCTCCTGCCTCAGCCTTTCAAGTAGCTGGGATTACAGGCGCCCGCCACCACTCCTGCCACCACTCCTGGCTGATTTTTGTATTTTCAGTAGAGATAGGGTTTCACCATGTTGGCCAGGCTGGTCTCAAACTCCTGACCTCAGGTGATCCGGCCACCTCGGCCTCTCAAAGTGCTGGGATTACAGGTGTGAGCCACCATGCCCGGCCATGTTGTAGTTTCTGGGTGAATGAGGGCGAATACAATGAACAAGGTCCTTACTCTTAGACTATTCTAGTAGAAGAAAGATAACAGATTCTCAAATTAGCAAATAAGAAAGCTATGAGATCACAGTAAGTGATATATGGAGAATGAATGTTGGCTATCTGATTGTGATTAATTATTGGATCCCAAAAGCTGCTATTTAAATAGCATAATGGGAAGACCTCTCTGAGGAGCAAACATTGAATCTGGGACCCCAGTGACAAGAGTGATCCCAGCAGAAGAGCAAGTGTTTACAAAGGCCCTGTGTTAGAAACCAGAATGGTATGTTCAAGTAATAGAAAGAGAAGACCAGCACTGACAGCTTATAAAAGATGCTGGAGAGAGATGCAGTTGGACCAGTAGGGCATAGTCGGCTCATGAAGGGATTTGTAAGCCAGCATAAGAAAAATGGATTTTAGTTTATTGGACAAAGGAAGTCATTGGAGGATTTTAAGTAAAAAAAAGTTATTCTTGTGGCTGTTCGGAAAATAGATCGTGGGGAAGTGAAAGAGTAAGGTCAGGGAGATGAGTCAGAAGGCTGTTGTGTAATTCCCAGTGGGAGAGAGGGCAGTGGTTTTGATGGGAGCAGTGGTTCTCAAATGGAAGTGTTCATGGGCATCGCCAGAAGGGGCTGCTGAGCACAAGCTGGTGTCCTGCCTCTTCTCCCTGGGGGCTGATTCAGTATCAGTGGGATGGCACCCATGTTCAGGTGGTGCTCATGCCGATTCTACAAAGGACAAGGGTGCTAGCAATGGAGATAAAAGGGGAAGGATTCAGGATGTATTTTAAAGTTGAGGCTATAGAACTTTCCAATGGATTGCATTCAGGAAGTAAGAAAAGAGAAGAATCAACATTTGGAATTCTGAGGAGGTGGTAGAGGTGCTTCTTACTGAGATGAGGAGGTGTCAGGAAGGAGCAGTTTTTGGTGGGAGAGAAGTAAGGGAAGAATCAAGATTCGATTGAATTAAGGGGAAATTATGAAGATGTTACATTTTATATATTTATGCTGGATTGTATTAGGTAATTTTAGGTGATTTATTAAGGTGATTTGACCCTTTCACTGAGGCAGTGGAGCTGGTGCAGAGACCATAACTAGCTTGAGCAGGTCCCAATGAAGTGACGGAGGCCAGAACCGGGACTGGAGGTAAAGAGGACACATGAAGCCAGGCGTGGTGACATGCACTTGTTGTCGCAACTATTCTGGAGGCTGAGGTAGGAGAATTGTTTGAGCCAAGGAGTTCAAAACCAGCCTGGGCAACATAGTGACACCTTATCTATAAAAAAGTAATAATAAATGAAAACAAATAAATAAAAGAGGGCACAAGGGAATTGTTGGAAGCTGGCTGCATGATTAAAGTTAGGGGGATGAGTAACTGAATTAGAACCATGTCAGGAATAAATGTATAGAATTCTATAAAATGACATTGTCTGGTGTTTTTGTCTAGGACTTATGGGCTGCACTGTGGTTTGATGAACCAGGGCGGTTTCAAGATGAGTGGCAAGACATGAGCCTGGTTATTAATAATTACACATGATAATACTAACAACTGTGTACACTTTTCTGGGCATTGCCGAGTGCTTTACGTAGGTTATCTAGTTTAACTCTTACAATATCTCATGAGATAGGTGTCATTATTATTCCATTTTTATAAATTGGGAAACTGAGTCTGAGAGGATAACTTGCCTGAGGTCACATAGCTAGAAAAATTATAGAGCTAGAGCTGGGATTCATACTTGGTGCTGTTCAATTTCAACATATTTGAGAAGGTTTTAATCTGTACAAATTTAAAACAGACGTTTTGGGACGTACTAAATAGCCCTTTTTTGCTTTGCCTACAAAATATTAAATCTTAGGCTTTAGGCAAGAATATACAGCTCTGCCCCCCTCCAACACCCCTTTTATAACATTAAAAGATCAAGATCCAGTAATTTTACTTGATAGTTCATGTTCCAGAATGTAATTTATTATTATAAGCTTGAGGACTGTTTGCATGGTCCGTGTCTGAAAACAGTAACTTTTGCACACAATTAGCCTGAATTTTTATTGCTATGTTTCATTTTAAGTGATAATAAATTAATCATATGTATGAAGGTGTTAAATTTGCTTGAGAAGATATTTTTGTTTTTGCTTCCCAGAAAAGGGAAAATCCCCACATTCTGGGATGTCAGGCTGTTGATCTGCTTCTCCTCCTTTCCCTTGCCTGATATCTTTAATCTCTTCTCCTGTTTCTCAGACCTTCATCTTACAAAATGATGTTTCCTGGGAACATAGAAAGAGAACAAAAGATAGCCCAAACATACATCTCTAATGATCGGCGCGCCTTTATCTTTCACACTCACTCTGACGCTTCCCTGCGCGTATTACACATCAGTCTCCTGAACCTTGGCTGCTGGCATGATCCCGACACAGACAAGTGGGAGAATTCGACAGGCTCGCTTGGGGGATGAGAGAGATAAGAAAGATATTTTCTTAACATATTACATTTCATGGGATTTTTTTTTTCTGCCCAGAGAAGTATTCTAGGGCTGTTCACTCACTATTTTCCCCAAATCTGAAAAAGTTATTCAATTGAAAACTTCAGAAACTGACCAAGGATGATAATATCGAGGAACTCATCAACCTATTATAGGCACTTTGAGGGCAAGGAGACAGCTTTTATTAAAGAAATACATTTTCTATAGTACTATATTGTGCTATGCAGTCATTTAGTAAGTTATTCGACTTTTAAAATTTTGTAGAAACTGCTGTTCTCACTGTGCAGCGAAGATCTACAATGTTTTATCCCGAGCTGGTTGGCCTTCATTTCTGCAGACAGGACTTTCAAATGTACTTTCGTGTTTGTAATTTTAAAAATACTTTCAAAAAATCAGACTTTATTACATGAGTTTTGTGCTTTGAAGCAGTGTCATGGAAATATATACATAAATCATAATGTGTTTTGATTAGGCATCGATTTGAATTAAACGGAAAAGCAAGAAAATCCTGAGCTGACCTAGTAAATAAAAAGGTGATGTAATTGGGGTGCTTGGCAGAAATTCCTCTTCCTAAATGTAATAGTACAGATAGGTTCCCACTATGTTGGCGCTAACTGTTAGGAGTTGCTAACTTAAATGCAATCATGCCAGCAGCCAAGGTTCCGGAGACTGATGTGTAATACGCGCAGGGAAGCATTAGAGTGAGTCTGGAAGATAAAGGCACACCTGCCATTAGAAATGTATGTTTGGGCTATCTTTTGTTCTCTTTCTGTGTTCCCAGTAAGCATTTTGGAAGATGAAGGTCTGAGAAACAGGAGAAGAGATTGATCTCCTAATCTCTTGGAAGTAACATCATGTCGTCACCGTTAACAATTTATGTTGGAAATATTTGATATCTGTTTAAAAGTAATTGTTAAGGAGAATGAGATTCAGGGAAGGTTAAAGTTGGAATTGCAATGGAATGGAAGGCAGTTTTACGGAACTACTTTTTCATGGAGATGGACTGAAATGAGTGAGAGGAAAATGCGAAGGCATAATTGCCCCAGCTAGGCATGCCGAATCTCCCATTCTGAACCCTAACTCTACCAATGGGTTTATTTATTCAATAAAACAAAGTAGGAAGTTTGGCAGGAACTTTTGGTTAAGTATTCTGTCTGGGTCCTACACTTTTCTTGGTGCTACTAAGGCCTTCTCAGTTTTGAAGTTTATCTTGCTTAAAACCTCTGAGGATAGGGAGGTGGCGGGGATTTTAACTGTATTACATGACTGGCCTTTCTTCTTTGGCCAAAACAGTTTATCTTGGTTGCAGGGATGGAAAGGGGATGATAAATCTGAAGCAAGGGCAGCTGTTCCACAGAGATGGGATGAGTTGGATCAAATCAGATTCTCCTTTACTTATTTGAACTAAATGGAAAGAAGTAGGAGCTGAAGCTGAGAGAAAGGTATGGTGCAAATCTGGCACCATGGTGAGCCATCGGAAACCACAGTTTCGAGGAAGCATACATTTTGAATAAGCAAAGGAGGGCAGTAATTATGATCACCTACCCTCGGGGAGGCTGACGCAGCCAGTAAGTGGATCCTTAAGCCTATGGGTAATTTCACAGTAAACTTCTCTTAACAGGGCCCATGTGAGCCTCTGTTGTAATCAAAGTAGCCCGACTAGAGTATTGCCTGAGTAATTTTTGCCTGGGATGACTTTGATGGTCAAATCCTGAAGTATGCCACCAAATTTCTAGAAGTAAGCAATTTCTAGATGTAGGAGATAAGAAGCAGACAGTGCTATTTAAGAGGAATGTATTAAATTTGATGTGTTCAATGGCAATCTATTTTGAAAACCTCTCAGCCCATTTCAGGCTTCTCAGCCCACTTACTTCTCTGATATAATCTTGTATGAAGGCAAGTTTTGAGACTATGCGTAGGTTTAAAAAAAAAGGATGACTGCTTTCTACCTAGAGGATGTTCATAAGCATAGGAAGATAACTATGGAATTATCTATAGAACTTGATCCCAGAAAGTAGATGTGAGTGAAATGTCACCCAGATTTACTTCACACACTACCATTGAATAACACCAGGGGCTACTCAAATTAAGTTTAAAACATTTTATTTTTGGATTATTTAAAAAAATATGTCCTACAGAAAAGTCTGCTATAACAACATTTGACATGTCATCTATTCTTAACATTTTGGTTCCCACGAATGATTAGCTCTACCATAGAGTATGAAGAATAAATAAGAGCAAAAGATGATAAAATAAGACCATGTGTCCAAACATGCTATGTATGCCTTGGCAAACAGAATGCACATATTAAGACAAATCCCATCTAGCTTGCCAGAGAACTGGATCAAAGCTGGCACAAATAAGATTCCTGTTGGATAGAAGAGATAGGGAAGCTTTACAGTGGTCCTGTCGAAGTAGGAAGACTGTGTAATTGATCATCCAGACTGAGACACTTGAGAGTGACAGGAACACTATTAATAATTACAGTAAGGTGATAGATATAAACTAAAAGTCTTCCAGGAAACTGGTTTGATGGATACCCTGGAAGGAAGTCATTGACTGTTTTCTCTTAATTTTTTTTTTTTAATCTAATGGTCAAAGAGCTAAAAGTAGGTCCTGAACTTGGAAAGAATAGTCTAAAATCCAGATTTCTTAAAAATGCCTACTGTTTAACATATCAGAGTTTCTATCTTTAGGGCCAGAACTGCCAAATTTTAAAAGAGTAAACTTGAGCATTGAGGCACTACTGCAGAAACTTTACCCAACTTAAAGACAGTGCACCTTGTAGAATTGCTGCAAGGAGTCTTACCTGCTAGGGTCCTTAGTTCACGTGAGACAGGCACATCAAACCTGAAGGCTCTAGGCCAGGTGCGATTAGTTTTTTTTTTTTTTTGACTTGAGATAAATTTACCATAAAATTCACCATTTTAAGCTTTATGAAGTATACAATTCAGTGGCTTTTAGTACATGCACAATGCTGTGCAACTATCAGTCCCAATGTTGGTACAGAACATTTTTTTTTTTGACAGCCTGTCACCCAGGCTGCAGTGCAGTGGCACGATCATGGTACACTGCAGCCTTGACCTCCTGGGCTCAAGTGATTCTGTCTCCTCAGCTTCCCAAGTAGCTGGACTACAGGTGTATGCTTCCACACCTGGCTGTTTTTAAATTTTCATTTTTGTTGAGATGTGGTCTTGCTATATTGCCCAGACTGGTCTTGAACTTCTGAATTCAAACAATCCTCCCAGCTTGGCATCCCAAAGTGCTGGGATTACAGGCATGAGCCACCACACCTGGCCTGCTTAATTGTTTTTTAAGTCAATTACAATTTTTACCTAAATAAATTTATTTTAAAATAATTTTTTCCCTTCCAAAATTACAAATTTGACATGATAGATGAAAAAATTAATATTTGCTGTATACCACTTAAAGTAGTTTCATGTACCACCAATTGTCCACATACTGCATTTTGGTGCCACCAGGCCTGGCTACATTTTAAAATTTTTGTAGGTTGGTCTCAAACTCCTTTGCTTAAGCAAGTAATCCTTCCACTTTGGCCTCCTAGAGTGCTGGGATTAGATAGGCATGAGCTGTGGTGCCCAGCCCAGAAAATTTTCATTACCTTAAAAGGAAACCTCATATCTATTAAGCAACCTGTCACCAGTTCCTTCCTCTCCTCAGCCCCTGGCAACCACTGAACTGTTCTCTGTCTCTGTGGATTTGCCTATTCTGTGTATTTAATATGAAAGAAATTATTCAATATGTGGCCTTCTGTGTCTGACTTCTTCCCTTAGCATAGTGCTTTCAGAATTCATCCATGTTGTGTATCAATATTTCATTACTTTCTACAGGTGAATAATTGTATGGATACACCACATTTTGTTTATCCATTCATCTGTTAATGGGTATTTGGGTTGTTTCCACCTTTTGACACTTTTGAATAGTGCTGTTATGATCATTCATGTACAAATGTGTTTCAAATCCTGTTTTCAATTCTCTGGGGCATATCCCTAAGGAGCGCAATTGCTGGGTCATAAGTTAAACTTTTTGAGGAACTATGGAATTAGTTTTATGAGCAGGATACCTTTAAGAGTATTCTCAAGGAGGTCATGAAAGAGTGACAGTTGGGGGTGTTTTATTTATGCTGAGAACCATTTCCTTAAAAGGTTGAGGCCCAGAGATTTTCTAACACTTAGGGGGGTACGTTTGTTTGCTTACTCCTAAACTATGAAGACTAAAGGAGGAAGGATTAACATCCAGCTTATTATTCCACCAGTGGATTTGTTTATTCAATAAAACGATGAAGAAAAATGGGCAGAAATTTTTGTCAAGATTTTTCTTTGGGTCCTACATTTCTCTTGGTGCTACTGAGTCCCTCTCATTTCTGAAGTTTATCTTGAGTTTATCAGTCTTCAAAATTTACAAAAGAAAACATCATGGTGGTTTTTTATTTTATATTTGTCAAACATCACTCTTTCTCAGAAGCTGATTTTTCAAGATCTTATGAATGTGTTATTTTCCAGTTTTTGATAATAAATTGCTAATATAAAAAGAAACTACTTTAAAACATATGATATAAACACACTGCATTTTTCTTTGTCTCCTACAAAGCAATATTCTTATCTTTATGAAATTGTGTTTATTTTTTCCCATGAAATAGTTTATTTACTAGAAATAAATCCCTTCTTTGCATAGGAACAGAAGAACCACATGCCATTGGAAAGCTAGCAGATAGGAGTCTGTGATTCTGACTATTTTACCAATATTATTTCAGAAGTTTAAACAGAGGGTTGACTGGCTTCCAAATTAAATTGGAAATACTGTAATTTGCTTTGGTTTCTTTTGGATGAAGGGTCCAAGAAACTAGATGTATCCTGTGTGTGTGTGTGTGTGTGTGTGTGTGTTTGCTTTTCAACTAATGAGTGGACATGGAATACCTGGGGGTGTTATCTGTGCAACTGCCACCCATTATGTTAGATGGTGGTTTTTAATTGTTTCCTAGCTTCACAAAAACTCTCTGCCTTTTGGAATGTTCATTCAACAGATTTATTACTTATCAACAGAAAACACTCTATGCATTGTATACTTTTGAGCTCATATGTGATACATTTCTTTGCTCAATTTAAATAGCTTTTTGGGGGGGTGCATAGATACAAAATATTGGAACACATTAAAAAACACAGTATATAATCATGATTATATCAGGGTCAATTGATTATATTTCCATGCTCATTTATTACAGGATATCAGAGGAAAATATCCTTTACTTTATCCTCTATTGAGAGAATTTTGTTTAAAATTTTTGTCTTTCCATTATTGTGGCATTTATTTTGTGAAACAAATTAACTTGCCATTATGCTCCCAAGTGATACACCTTTATTGATTAAATTTCAGAAAAATTTCAATTTTTAAATTTAATTTCAAATGTTTCCTGTGTTATAAAACTGGCACAGTCTAGAAATATTAATTAAAAGTGAAGATCATAATTAATAAACTAATCAGAGGCAATGACAATGAGAGGAATGAACTAATGAGCAAGGCTAGTACAGACAGTGTTTCATGTAAAAGAAAATGCGCAACATACACTAGAAACCTCACAAAAAGGTTGCAGGTTGGCACTTTGATCGGATAATTAACTTTTATCTTTTTAGACACACAGTACAGTCTAATTGTATGTGGGTTCATTTGCATATGTATATTTATATACACATTTTAAAATTCTACAGAATCAACAATAGAATGCAGATTGTAATTTGTTCAAGTTTTTTATTTCCCCCAGTTTTGTTCAAACACTATCATTGTCAACTTGAAGTCTGAACATAATACTTTGGTGTTAAATGTTGGAAAAAGGATGGTTAGCAAAGGAAAATCACCCTGACGTACCAGACTCTTTTGACTGGGAAAGAAATGAAAATAACCAAGAAGAGAGAACAGCAGCAAAGGGACAGCATCTGTTTTTAAGAACCACATCTCATAGACCAATTCATTAAAATCCCAGTGTGCCTAAGCTTGACTTCCGTGAAGCTTCATTTTAACCGTGTTAGATCTGGAGTGGAGAGAATGAAAGAGAAGGAGAGGCTGAGGGAGAGTGCCCCCATTACAAGTATTTTATCTGCTACTACATCAGATAATATCTACCATAGGAATTGTAAACTTTCAGGCATAGTGATATATTTTTGAACATCTGAGATACTACACACTGAAAACACCATGAAATAAAAATAATCTCTTCACACTTCCCAACTGGCTGTTTATCAACTTTTTCCTTTCCCACATTTGTGCATGAAGTGTCCCTTCGCAGCCAGAAACCCTGTGGTGTTTTTGGCTCTGATTTGGACAGTAACTTGCTTATTTTCAAAGTTAACGGCAGAAAGCAAAGAAAAATGTAGTCCATTAGTGTGTTACATTATGTAAAGAAAACAAGATTGCTAAATACTGCCATCCAGTATACTTTCCAAGCATTTATTTAAACCTTTCCATTTCAAATCAAACATCAAATCGAACAGCCCCCAAATATTAGAGTTAAAAAACGTGAAGTCTCTGGAGGTCTTAGAGCAACGGATCATTTATTTAAACTTTTTTGTAAACCCATTATCTGTCAAGCAACCTCCAAGGGGAAACGTCGATCTATCATCTATCTATCTATCTATCTATCTATCTATCTATCTATCTATCTATCATCTATCTATAAACATACATACACACACACATGCATGCACACACACACACACACATCCATATACTTAACCACAGCAAATATTGAATATTGACTTTCCTGTTTTTCTTTCCTTTCCCTCTCAGGAAAAGCAGTGTAGGATTTAATTCTCTCCATGTGTGTATGAATTTGTGGGTGTGTTGCAAATGTAATAAGCAATACAATAAAAGATGAGTAAAGTTGCTGGGCAAAATGGTATGTGATTCCACAACTTGCCTTGAGGTTCATCAGGTACAAGTTTTATAACAAAAGCTGAGCGTAACATTTTTGTTTTGCGTATGAGAGTGAAGCTAAATATATGCTGTCTGTCACTGGGCTGTGAAGGACATGATAGGGCTATTAAAGCAGATTTTTACTCCTTAAGTAGAAGAGGCTCCTGCTAATATGCTATTTCAGAAGCAAAATTCAGTGCTAGCTTCTAGGTCAATAATAGCAAAAAATGTTTTATTTTTCTCAGTATAATTAAATTATGTACTCTTAGAATTAAAAGATACCTTCCCTCTGTTCATGTAAAACCAAACAAATAATACTATATTTTATGTACTAATTGTATATACAAAGGCAACTATGTACTTATTCTATGTATATTTATAAGTGCATAGGAAATAATTTAGAAGAACGTACAGTAACTGGTAACAGTGCTTACCCTTGGGAATTGATTTGGATTTTCATTAGGGCGATCAAGTGATAATTTAGAGTTTTTTGTAATGTTTGCTATTTAATGCAAGTATGTAATGTAACATTTGAAAAATTAAAAACTATAATAATTTTAAAAGTATTTTTTTCCCCTCAGCTCTTGACCTTAAACAGAAGATTCAAGCTATTCAAGATAGCCTGTTATTTTTCCACTTAAAGTTTTTGTTGATGGAGAGCTTCATTCCTAGTTATTCCTATGTCTTCTAATCCCAGGCTTGAATTTTTAAAAAATCTGTGAGTTAAATTAAGAGAACGTATATATCTCTCAGCATTTTCTTTAGTTCTGTTTTCTTTGTAAAAGATGAATATTAGTGAAAAATGTGAGACAACACTGGGAAACATATTATGAAATGATAGGACGTTGCTGGAAATTTCCAAGTAATAGCAACATTCAGGACAATTTCATCATCAGCATTCCTAATAACATGGATTTGTTTATCGAATAAAGTACAAGATCAAGAGTATCAACAATACTAGGTTTCTTTGTATAAAACATTTAGTTGTAAATATTGTAATCCAAATGACTAGGTGTGCAGGTAAAAATGTAAAATGGACTGAGAGCTGTACAGTGGGGTTTGCAGTTTCATCTGCACAGGTAGCAGTTACTTTCAGTAGTGGTATTTTTAAAACAGAAGAGACAGTAACACAACAAGGTATTTATGGAGTTGGGATAAAGCAGTCCCATGCTCTGCATGCAAGGACAGTCACACAGTTTTCCCCTTGCTAGGTTAAAGAAGGATTGGCTTAAGCCTCCACATGCCACACTGGCCAAAAGTACAATATTGCATACTTAGGGGGCCAATCAGTTTCCAAGATTGTCTAAGAATTTAAGGGATTTTACAAACCCAAAGGAAGCCCTTCTCCAACAGTACTTCCAAGCACAGATGAGCCTTGCATCAGCTTTGTGATGGGACTGCCATCAGTTTGCTTTTCACTGATGTGTTCTGCTGTATTGAGCTCTGGCCCTCCTCTGTCTGTTAGTTTATACAGCAGAAAACTTTCCTGGGGCTCACCCAAGTGGGCCTTCAAAATAGGATGCCTTCAGTTCCTCAAAGGCAGGCATAGCTCCGGATATTCCTCAGTGCCTCCTCCTGCCCTTTCAATCACACACACAGTTCTTTATCTTGAAGACTTGACTGCTGGGTACAATGCTCTTTCAATGAGTGCTTATTGATAATCCCATGATTACTTTCCATCTTTCCAACCTATTAGACAAGAATATTTAATTTTTGCCTCAAGAGCTTACTTGCTAGACCAGGCTTCCCTTAAAAAAAAAAAAGAAAAGAAACAATGTCTTCTTCTGCCATCCAGGCTGGATACAGTGGGCATGATCATATAGCTCACTGCAACCCTGAACTCAGGGGCTCAAGTGATCTTCTCATCTCAACCTCTCTATTAGCTGGTATTATAATACCAGGTGTGTTAAGCCATGCCTGGCTAATTAATTTTTTTT
The DNA here is from genome assembly GCA_963574635.1 of Cheracebus regulus. Lineage (NCBI taxonomy): Eukaryota > Metazoa > Chordata > Mammalia > Primates > Pitheciidae > Cheracebus > Cheracebus regulus. The sequence continues at coordinate 24,528 of CAUYQU010094680.1, read as the reverse complement.
TTTTTTTGAGAGACAGGGTCTTGTCATATTGCCTAGGCTGGTCTTGAACTCATGGCTTCAAGTGATCCTCTTGCCTCGGCCTCCAAAGCATTGGGATTACAGATGTGAGCCACTGTGCCTGGCATGCTTTTGTTTTTTAAAAAGGTTCCTTTCTGACTTTTTCCTTGGCCTTCACTCATGTTTGTGGGACAACTCTCAGTGCACCCCTAATTTCTATTTACTTGGTTGCCTGCTTTACTTATCATCCAGGCTCCCTGAATATCACTGCCCTTGGTCGGTATGGCACAAAATGATATTTCTAATATTTCTACCGTATTAGAAAGATTTAACATGTTTAACTGTTTAACATGATTAACTTCTTGAATTTCTAGTAATTGAGAATTCTAGGGATTGTGTTCCATGAAACAACTAATCACAAAGAACACTATGTATTATCTAAATTTCATAGCAAAATTTATGAAGAGCTTACTTATGTTGAAAATGGTTATTTATAAAGGCAAAATTTAAAACCCTTCATCTTTTTGGGTTTTAAATTTCTAACCATATTAGTAGGAAAAGAATCTCATTTATTGCAAACTTAATTTATGCCACAAGGATCACTAGTTGTGATATCAGTGTGGCTACATCATAGTCTGAGCAGATCACCACTTCCTTCTTTAGATAAAAGTACAATTGCATAAAATACGTTGGAAAACCAAAGGCCATATTTTTGGTTTATATAGTCTAACAAGTTAAAGCTGAAATACCCATATAATCTTAGAAACTCTAGTGTGATAATCTCATAATAGTTAAACATATTAAGGAATAATAACTTTATATATATTTTATAAATAACTTGTTCCAAGATACACCAACACAGATTTATCAAAAGGATATTAGCATCAAATTAAACTTGATAATATTGCCCTGTTGCTGGTTTCTTTGCTTAGCTGACTGGGGTTTGTCTGGATAGCAATTAAGGCTCTCAGTTTAGAAAGCCTGATAAGGTTACCATCATTTCTAATAGCTATATTGTTTGGGCCATTGTTTTTGCCTATAGATAGTAATCCTCTTGCAAGGCTTAAACATTAATCTTCCCTTTATGCAGCCTCTAGGTCATCTTAGGTTGAATCTGTACTCATAATACTTTGTGTCACAATATCCTATGACCCAAATCTTTCTTGAAAAGCTGCAAAATCCAAGAAATAGGGGGAAATGGCAATATTATTAGTTGGCAATGGCACATATTTTCCTTTACAGAACTTTGAATTATGCCTTTTTAGCAGATTTATGATCACGCAGGGCAGTGAGTCTTGCACAGCTGTGGTTTAACCTCAAGTACTTTTGTCACATTTTGTTTTTTTATAAAATGTATTTCAATTCTGACATTTAGAAGATTGCAGCTTTGAAGAATTTGTGTGGACCTTCTGCAAGCATTTTATTTTGCTAATGAACTAAAATTGATCTCTGTAATTGAAAGATAATGATACTATTTGAGTGTAATGACTAAATATCAAGTGAAATTTTGCACAGATGAAATTCTACACAACCCTGGATATAATATGACTGCTTTATCTTAATTGTGAAATCACATTATATAGCTTCTCTAAGTTGTTTAATTACTAAAGTATAATAATAGATGAAATGAGCAGTGGAAAGAATGATGGACTGGACATCTGCAGACTTGAATTCCAAACTGGACATGTAAAACCTTGAGCAAGTCCCTTAATTTCCTTGGGACTCGTTTTTTACCTATAGACTTGGTAGAACAAGGTTATTTAAGGTCTCTTGCAGCTCTTCCATCTTTATGAATCTGAATCCCACCAAATTGATTTTTCATAGTCAGTAAAAAATCTGAACAAAGCTGAACTGTGAAATTTTTGACAAGCATTAACAGGATTGAACATGTTTTAGACGCTCAGTGTTCTGTAGGAGAAAAGAACAGTTAAGAACTAACCCCACCCCTAACCCACCCTATACATAACTGGTGTTTCTTTAAATTTGAAACACTGCAATTTCCAGTTACTCAAAACTGGTTTTGTACATCTTGTAGTAAGGACAGATAGAGAATGCTCCAACCTATAATTTCACAGGGCATGTTGTACTTTATAAACAGTAATGAACAGTGGGTTGGGCGGGAGATCTGGATCAGTTTGGGTGGTGTATTGTCCAGACTATACTAGATTTATCTTTGATACACAGTCACAAATCTTACTGAGATTTTTCCTCCCCTGGGGAGTAAAAAAATAAGAGATGCAGAAAAACCAAACTGCCGGCAATACCAGGGCACCTGCTTTATTAAATTTTTCCCAGGGAGGTTCATTATTAAGCTCTGAAATAATAAGATCTTACTATAAATGGCAGATGAGGACTGGCACTCTCTTTATTTGTAATATGCATATTTTATTAATTTCTTACTAAAACCAAACTTACCAATCGACATACACACACAACTATACTTCTTTGTAGAATATTGTGGGTGGACCCAGAATATTAAATTGTACAGAGAATGTTCACATTCTCCTTGAAACAAAGATTAATAAAGGTTCTTACATACCATTTGTGTTGCCTTTGCATTTCTAGTGTCTATGTAAGATACCTGTTAGGAAAATATCAGAGAGAAGATTTTAGAAACAGGTAAAACAGAGTTGCTTAATATACCAGAAAGCATCTAGCTTTATTTTACTGAGGGATAAAAATAGTTTATGCACATACATTTGAAATGAAAAGATATAAATAAAAATGCAGTTGTAGAACAGATAATCTGAATTAATAGATTATAACTTATTTGCTTTAGTACTTACAGGAGGCTAGTTTTTAGGCATCTACTTTAGTAATATGCTTTTTTTCCAGATAACTTCTGAGTTACAATATTTGATCACACTTAACACTTTTTTTTTCAAGGACAGAATTTAGTTTTTTTTTTCTTTTTTAAAAAATAAATAGTATTCTACTGTCTTGAAAAAAGAATCATGTTATCACAGGCTTTCGTTCTGAATAGACTAATTCCCTGTTTGCCACTTATGATTTTTTTGTAAATGATGATTGAAAAACTAAGTAATTCAGTTTAATTTACAGAGAGCGAAATACATTTTTGCTAGAATTCAGAAATGTCAAGCCATATAAGGGTTTTGGTAGACAGAACTTGAAAAAGAAATGAGAAAGGAAGCACCTAGGGTGGCAAAGATGTTGGGATTAGGAGTCTATTAATGGAGGGTCTACAGGAAATAACAGTGAACACAAAATGTGGGTTTAGGCATGAAGAAAGCCCAGGAACACACTGGATGCACCTTCAATCACAACAAAACCTATGTTAGTTTTTCTAGGATTTGGTTGGCTTTTCTGAAAAACAGGGATAATGGTAGAAAAGTAGTATAAGGCAAAAATACAATAAAATCGGCTGGGAAGTCATTTATATTTGAAAATTGTTTTTAAATGAAAAGGTCATTTTCTGTGGAAGTTTAAATAATATATTGAATCAGGTTTTAATGTAATAACAGCAAGAAAAAAAAAATCCCTCAAAACAGGGATGTTATTTAGGGGAAGGCGGCCTTAATATTTGGAAAAATGCCATTTAATTTATGCCATCAATTGACATCAAGCCCATAATATGAAATCAAATTTTTTCAGAAAACTGACAAAAGATAATTTACCTTGAATTCTTAGGTAAAAAGAAATAATTATGTTGTACGTCCATATAAAAGGGAGAAAAAACACAAGAACATCAAGGTTTAGGCATATAATTAAAATATTTTTTAACCATCAGTCACTTTCATTTTCCAAACTGATACTATTAAAAAAATTTTTTTTTAAATACATATTTGTATTTTGATGATTATCTTCATCACATTTTTCAAACCAGGAAAAAATGAAATTATAACAGTGTGACCAGACTGCTGAACAGGTTTGTTGAATTCTGTGTTGTGGGCTTAAGAACCAGCACTGCCCTGGTGAAGTTCCTCTTGAACATGCTCCTGTTCTTCTGAGCCAGTGCTTCAGTCACAGATGAGTTCAAGTTCGCTTACACAGGGGCTCTTTCTTTCTCGCTCTTAGTGTGTAAATTTGTTAATATTGTATAGGTAATGATGAGTTGTACCTTGATTAAGTCTATGAATGCTATTCTATTTTAGAGACCAAAATGGTAATCTTCTATGTTGTCTAAATGTTGGCTAGCAGGGAAAGGCACCAGAGGACAAAGCCATCCTTCCTAGATTTGACTTTTAACTAGATTCTGTTATGATTTAGAAAAGCTGAAGCTCAAACATTATTTTATTTTTAGTGCCCCGAAATGCCTTAATCAGGGTGCCTTTTTTGTTATTGTTTTCCTGCAACCTTCCAGACTTTTCTTTTCTTTTCTTTTTTTGAGATGGAGTCTTGCTCTGCTTCCTAGACTGGAATACAATGGCACAGTCTCAGCTCAATGCAACCTCTGCCTCCTGGGTTCAAGCAATTCCTCCACCTCAGCCTCCTGAGTAGCTGGGATTATAGGCACCTGCATTATGCCAGGCTAATTTTTGTAGAGACAGGGTTTCACCATGTTGGCCATGCTGGTCTTGAACTCCTGACCTCAGGTAATCTGCCTGCCTTGGCCTCTCAAAGTGCTGGGATAATAGGCATGAGCAACTGCACCAGACCCAGACTTTTTGTACTGTATTACCCAAACCCTCTATTAGAGAGATGATAACAAAGTAATGTGGCAAGTATTAACTAGAGTTTGCTTTCTTCATCAAGAAAAAAGCTATTAGAAACAAAATGTCAGCAGTCTTTTCAAAAACTGTTTTGGAGACCAATAGTTCTCAAACTGTGGTCCCTGGACCAGCGAGCACACCATTGCCTAGAACCTGTTAACAATGCAAATCGGTAGGCCCTTCTGCAGCCCTACAGAATCAGGAGCCCTGAAAATATGCTCAGCAATCTGTGTTTTTACAAGCCCTTTGGGCTTGTCAGCTCAATTTTGGGAACGAGGTCTTGAGAGCAGGGTTCTTGTTTCAGTTCTGCCATTTTCTAACTACTAGAGCTTGGTAAATTTGCTTAACTTTTCTGAACCTTTGGTTCTCCCATCCATAAAATGAGAGATGATCAACAATGGCTCTTCCAGTTCTAACATTCTGTAAATCTGGGATCTTAATTACTTGGTGAAAAAAAATTCATTAGGGAAAAGCAATGCCTAGACATCTGGCTACAGTGATAAATTCGATATTGCTCAGTTATACACAACTTCCACATGTTTAATGTACAGTACAGTGATCCTTCTCAATTCTCATTAGTTTTGTGTCTTTTTTGTAGCAGTTACTGTAAAATAAAATGAGCCTGCTAAATAAGTCAAGACCATTTCAATTGCAAGTAACTAGAATAGATTACAATGGTCTTACTTTTAATTGCTGAAGATGATACAACACATCAATGACATTATAAAATGTAATTCAAAAGTACACAGCTTTCATTAGGTCTTTCTCCCAAATTCATTGTAAGCTGAAATAATGCTCAGAGAGTATGTAATTAAGTCTATAAGCAATAATAGAGTGATGTAACTCCTTTTTACATTCAGTAACATATTTAAAGCTAAAAATGATAAACATAAATTTTTATAAAGATCTGCTAAAACACACTTCTAGTACTGTAATGGAGATTAGTTGGCTTAAATGGCCAAAGGGCAAATCTTTTACTTAAAATTTTCTTTTCTCCTAAAAGTAACTTTCAAAATGCAACATGTTTTTCAGTTTATTCAGAGGTATATTACGTGGTTTGGCAAGCTAAAGCTTTTACTGAAAAATGCTATATGTGTGCTTCTGTAAGTATTAGATGTGACATGAATATTTAGATCATATACACTGGGATGCAGGCTTACTCTAAGAGGCTATGAACCCTGGGTACTGAGAAGTGCAGTTGTTGACATCTTTTGTATATTTTTGTAATGTTAACACTGAAGACAAATTAACCTTCTTCATTCCATTATTGTACTAATCTGAGTCATTATTTAAATATTTTTAAAAATGCCAATTTTTAAAAGGCACACCAGTGATAAATCTGCTTTGACTAACTTGGAGTAATTGGACAGAGATTCCTGATGTTAAAGAGAAAAATACACATGGCAACACACCACACACATGCGACCTGGGTATGATCTTACTTTCTTGTCTGGATTTGTTCATAATATCATTCAGTAGAGTTGAATACAATATACATTTGGTTGCTTTGTTTAAAAGGCTCTAGCTGTGTGTATACTTGTTTTTTTCTTATACAATAGAATGCTAGCAATTGTTTGATATTGTGGAAGCAATATGAATATGATAGTTTTTTTGTAGCTTATATTCTTGGTATATATAAATCAGGCAATTATTTTAAAAAAATATTTGCAAGTGAGGTCTTGAAGAAGCTTCGTATAAAATTATATAATATATTTCAATTGAGGGTGACTGCAGCATTTTGAAGACAGTATCATGTACTGTCACTTATAATAAATAATTGCAAATTGGTTTATTTTGTCTTTAGGTGGACACCAAAATTCTTTGCCTCAAAACCTGTTAAAAATATAAAAAGAAGACAATAAATGGATGGTTTTCTTTTAGAGTGGCAATGTCATTTGTCCAGAAGGGGGAGCTGTCAGTCCGCATGCCGCAGAGCAAGGCAGACAGTCTGGTATCTTATCTGCTGCTTGGGAAATTGTCTGACAGGAAAATATCAACATAAACCATGCGATTTGCCGCTGTAGCACGCTGGACCTCATCTGCTTAAAAAGATGCACGGATATAGTCATCACAGTTCATAATTTAATAAACTGCTAAAAAAAACCCACACATTTTCATTTTAGCGACTTTGGTCTCACAACTAAATTCACATTGCTACAAAGACATTTGAATTTTGCACTAATATGTCATGAGCACTGCACCCATTGCAAATTAATGAGTCTCTGAATAGCACTGTGCATTTGTCATTTGAATTTATGCTAATGCAATGAGGTCTCCTGGTGATGCTGATAGTCCATAGCAGCTGCTCGAACCACAGAATATACCGGCACTTCTCTTCTACTTTATATTGCTACCTCCTTTTTTGGCTTTTCTGGCCTGTCACTTAGGCAGCAATTCTGTAGCTGGTTATTGATAGGGCTGCTAATTATCTTTGACTTTACACTATCGGCATGACCCCCAACACTGAGCAGAAGTAATGGATCAGTGTTGAGAGAATTATGTACGTCACATAGCGACAGTCTCAGACCAGGAGGTCAGAAGGAGTTCATTAAGAACCAATGGTATTTACAAGGGATGCTAATATGGAAATTGGCAATATTTTTTCAGTGATATTGTGTCATTTATATCAATTAATCAGTCTAAGAAAGTGACTGTAATTTTTGCAATCATAATGAATGGCATTTATATGTGTGTGCAAAAGTAGAAGGGGGTTCTCTCATTTTTTTTTCTTTTCTATTCACACTGCAATCTGAAAAAATGATCATTAGGGGTGTGGAGTCTTCAGTATGGTTGTAGAAACTGCCTGTTGGTTAAAGAGATGTGGTAACAACTGAATCTAGTGGTGGGATTGTTGGAGTGAGGGGAGGGAGAAGCACAAAGAACTGTTTTTATGGGACAAGTTCATGACAAAGGGGTCCCATTGTTTGTTGTTGTTTTCTTTCCCAAGTCTTAATTGTGAAATTAAAATTTTTTTTCTTAGGCTAGCACTTCCATTTGACATACTTCTAGAAGAATGAAGGTATGTAAAATTTATCATAACGGATTCAGGAAATCAAATTTCATGTTTAGAAATACGGCAAAAATTAAGCAGAAAATTAAAAGCTAAAAACAAAAGTATACATATAGATTATACATCTTACAAAAATTGTTACTGATTTTAAGAAATGCTTTTTCACCTAGGGCCAAATTTTTTTCTTTCAAATAAAAAAATGTAAAAAGAGATAAACAAATACACACTCTGGTTAAATGTAGCATGGTTAGCGTTAATTTCCTAGGTTGTAAATGAAGTGGAAACAAGAGTCAATTCCTGAAATATTCTGAGGAGAAAAACACATTCCAAGGCTGATGTGTATAATTGTTGGTGACGTCAGCAAGTACAGAGTGTAAAAGTCAAAATGACCTGTTTATCTCCCGTAGTGCCCAAGAGCAAAAAGACTCCTTTCTGAACAATAAAACTCACAAAAGAAAGAGGATTTTTATCCTGACTCTACAGCCTAGTGAGCTGCTCAGAGCACAAGCAGAAGACGCAAACATTCCTTTTCATCTCTACCTGTTGACCTCAACCTAAGGGATAAAGGGCCACTCTAGAGAAAGAAACTTGACTGAGAAGGCAGGAAATAGATTCTTTACTACAGCTCCTCCGTTTTCCATCAAGGAGAGGAGACGTTTTCACTCTTCTTGGAAAAACTTTGAAATGTAAACTGTTTCGATTGATGGCTCCTTCTGGCCCTGGCAACTCTTTTTGGTAGCTGGTGCTCTTTCTGTAATACTTGTTAAAAACGACTCCGTAGCAAAGATGTTGTTTTTTATATGATTTTTTTTTTTTTTAAGTCAGCGCATGTGTGCGTACAGACAGGCTCTCATCTTGCATGGCGGAGACTGGCAGGTGAACACCTACTCCTGTTGCCCTTATTCATTTGCAATACTTTATAAGATTAGTCTCTTTGAAAGCTGTTTTCAGTCTAAACTGTCAATCCTCTTCGAATGTGGTCCCTTTCACTGTGAATGACTTCTTAGAACTTGTGAGAACACTGTGGCCTGAAAGTCCCTCCCTAGCCCCTAGAGCCCTCTATGTATCACTGATAACCTGCTCCTAAACTTTCTACAGTAAGGTTGCCTGGGGACAGCTTTAAAGAACCAGATATGCAGCTAAGGTATCACATGTTTAGAGCAGTCTTTATGTACACAATTTCTGCCACTACCCACATGATTTTAATCGTTTTATCTTGGGGGAGAAATTTCATTTTCATTCAGTTATCTATGAATTGACTGTGTGTACATAATTTTTAATATCCTTGTAGTATTCTTAAGCTACACCCATGTGGAAAGAATTAAGGTCGTGAAATTGATCAATCTGCTTAAACTGATTGATTCAGATCATCAAATCAGTCAAACTGCATAAACCAGTGTGAAAAATACTCATTTTAGTCTAAGTGTTGATTGCTTACATTGATCTACTAGACTTACTGGGGTTAAATTATTTCTTTGTTCTGTGCTAGTCAGGTTCATGAGTTATGTGTTCTTATTTGTTGGGGACTTATTTTTCGTTGCCTGATCATTGTGCTACTCTTCTCAGTTTTGCTACTGTTCCTTTCCTGAAGGGGTATACTCCCTTGTATGCACCACCATGAGGAAAGCTCCGTGGTGACCTCTTTCCCGGTGAAGCCACTTGCTCCACTCTGAGTTCTCCCATTTGCCAGCTACTGTATCCACTCACAGCACATTCTGAGATAGTGAGGCTGCAAATCAATAGAGATTTGACTTATTAAGTGTTAAGTCAGGCACTGATTAAGCGTATGAACTTAAGTTCAAGAAGTCTCTCTGGGTGTAGTCCTCTTCAGCCAAATGGCTGCTCAGGTGCTTAGAGGTGCTTCTTTCCCTCCATTCCTATACATCTATCTATCTATATCTAAACACACACACACATACACATGCCCATATGTACACATTCTCTTATATATTCTCATATATATGTGTGTGTGTATATATATAACGGGATGTGTATATATGTATATATATGCGCATATATACATATATACACATTCCCTCATATATATGCACATATATATACATATAATGTGTATATATGTATATATGTGTGTGTATATACATCTACATACACAAAGTTAGACTGGAATTATCATACTCTGTTATTTTTAGTTTTTAAAACTACAGATAAACAAGAAACACTTGTGTAAAGTTAATCAAAGAAGATCCTCAACACATGTTCAAATTATTCACTGAAATATAGGTAAAGTTAATCCCCCCTAAGTCAATATGAATTATTTAATTTCCCTTTATGGCACTAAAAATTTAAGTAATGACTGATTTTATTTTATCTTAACATTCAAGTCCATATGTTCTCGGTGCACTGTGAATCCTGTGAAGTTTGTACAAGCCTTCCCCTGAGGTCTCTGCCTTCAAGACACTTGCAATCAAGTATGAAAACAAGATCAGAAATAATATGAGCAATTAATATAACAATACAGAACTATAAAAAGTGTAAACTAAAATTTTTTTTGCATTGAAGTGAAAGGCACTAGATAGTATTTACCTTTTGGAACTATATTCTTGATATCTTACATATAATTCTTATATTTCTTTTCCAGAATACATGAAAAACGTTTAAATCAGAAAGTAAATGACAGAATGATTGGCAAGATCAGTGCCTCGCTTCCTTTCCCCCAACTCTCTTTCCTTCTCCATGGTCCTGTCAGGAACCTAAGAACTATCCTGACATCCTCTCTCCATTTCCAAGGCCAGTGTTTGGGCCGAGTAGAAACCAAATGATGAGACCTTTTTGTAGACCCGTGTGGAAGTCCTAGGATTACTGGCCTTTTCCAAAAACTTTCAGTACATTCCTCTCCTTACAGAGCCTTCTTTATTACAACGCACTTAAGTTCACTAAAGAGAATTATGATAATTCATTCTCAATAAGTCCTTAATATTCATTTGTAAGGTGAAAATGATTTGTAAAAATTTATAAACAACTAGATAATACCTAAGAACACTTCCAAAGTAAAATTTCTCTTTTCTATGCTTCCAAATGAGAACATCACAGAGTTCCAATTTTTACTAATTTGGGGCCCTGAAGCATAATGCATAGATTTAAAAAATTCCTGAAAATGTTTAAATTGAAATATGCTTTGAGTTTGATTATAAAAGAGTGGAAAGAAAAAAATTAATTCAACCCAGTACGTTTTTTTTTTTTTTTTTTTGGAGATAGAGTCTTACTCTGTTGCCCAGGCTGGAGAGTGGCGTGATCTCAGCTCACTGCAACCTCCCCCTCCTGAGTTCAAGTGATTCTCCTGCCTCAGCCCCTCGAGTAGCTGGGATAACAGCCCCCTGTCACCATGCTCAGCTAATTTTTGTATTTTTAGTAGAGATGGGGTTTCACCATGTTGGCCAGGCTGGTCTCAAGCTCCTGGCCTCAAGTGATCCACTGGCCTAGGCCTCCAAAAGTGCTGGGATTACAGATGTTAGCCACCACACCTGGCCCCAGTAAGTTTTTTATTTTAGGATTTGAAGACATAGATAAGGAAAAGACAGTGGGGGTGAGGTGATAGAATATATGAATGAGAAATAATTTAGGAAGTAGTGGGGCATAGAGGAAGAAAGGAAGTTGAGTATATGAATCACTTCTCTTAAGAGCCTCCATAAGTCGTTAGTATCATCTTCTAAGTTCTTTGACTGAGTTCTCTTTCACCAAATCACTCACCTTTCTGCTTCTTTCTGCTACAGACACATGGATGTAAAATTAAAAAGCTTCTAGAGCTTCAAAGGTACAGAATGAGTTTGCACCATTCCAATTATGCATACTGTATGAGAAGAAAAGATATTTTAAAATCTTTGCACTTACGAGTGCACTGACAAGAAAGAAATTATTGAAGTGTGGAAATTTGATATTATCATCTAGCATTTATTTAAGGTCACTTGAGAGAGCTTTTAAAATCATAAATGAGAAAGGAAAATATTAAAATGCTAAGAATATTATTTCAATAATGTCTGCCTAATGTAATGATAGAGCATTTGTAGGGCCTGGTCTAATTCATGTGGGGACATTTGAGTAAATTGTGACACTTTTTTTTTAAACCTAGAAATGTGACATATGAACTAAAACCCTACAAGGGAATGCAACTGATCTTGGAAGTACGGTCCAACACCCTTAATTTTTGGTTAGGTGACTAGCAAACTTCAAATTCACAATTCTGGAAGGCCCATGCCACATCTCTCCCCTCCCCATGTTCCCTGTAGGGCCCAAATTAAGGGTATGGTCACAGCAGGGCAGGCACTTAAGAAGTACTTGCCAAGCAATTTCTTTTGCTAAAATATGATAATCGGCTTAGTAGGACTTGGTAGCTTAAAAAATTAAAAACGGTATTGAAAAGATGTCTACATTTCTACATGTTTCAAAAAAAAAAGCCTTTAGAAATTTTATCTGGCACTATGAAAATAGACTCCACAGAAGATTCTTCTCCTTCCTCCTCCCACTCCCCAATTTAAATCAACTAATTAAGAAAGACTGTAACTAGAAGGGAATAATTAACTCATTAACTTAATCATTGTCATACTTGTGAATATGGACTTGTACCTGAGTTAAGAGGTTAATGAATTCAAATATATTGTCAAAACTGCCTATGGTTTTCAAAGAGGTGAATTTTATATTCTATAGTTTATATGCTTAGAAGGCAGAACTCAGCTGTGATAAAGTTTGACATCAAAATAAGTTAGTGAAAGTGTGCAGCAAATGGTGAGTAGAAAATAAAAATTTCTCTTTATTACTATTGCCAACATCCCTGCTACCTTCAATGCCACTCTGCCGTCTATACCACTATTATCTTCACATAGATTTTTATTTTTCATCTGGGTTGCTGGGAATTGACTTGCTTGAGCATAGGCCCTCTATCCAGAAGGATTTCTCCAGAATTCTGACTTTGATCATCTTTTTTTTTTTTTTACTATTAATGTTCTCCAGAAATTTTATCTGTCCATTACATGCTAAAAACTAAAAACGTGTCTTCAGCCCAGCTCTCTCTGAATCTGTTACCTACCCTGCTATCCATCAAATATAGCAGGCACCGTGCTAGATACAGAGGATCTAGTGGTCAATGGAACAGGGGCAGCCCCTGTCTTGGCAGCGCTTACAACCTGGGGAGATGTCGTTAATAAGTAACACAAATGATGCATTGTGATTAGTATTTAGCATAGCGCTGGAGATGGTGAGAGATTACCACTTCTCATTATGGGACTTGATTTAGATCAGGAAGCTCTTCTAGGGAAGTAGCAATTATGTTAAACCTAAAGAATGAGCAGGAGTAACCTGGTGAAATACTGGGAGGAAGAGAATTTCAGACAAAGACAACAGCATATGCAAATGTTCTGAGACAAGAAAGAGTCTGGCGGTCTAAAAAAGCTGAAAGAAGGCGCATGTGCCTGCAGGATAGTGTGAGACAGTGGGTAACAGGAGATGAGACTGGAGAGGAACATAGAAGATGACCATGCAGGGACTTTGCTGGCCATAGGATGGAGGATTTTACTTTAAGAGAAATGCAAAACCACTGATGGGTCTTTAAGAAGGGGTGAAATTTGTTTTCAAATGATATCATTTGTTTAAATGATATCATTCTAGCTCACTGTGGGAAAGGTACTGGAGGCAGGAGCATAATGGAAACATGAGAACTCTGGTCTAGGTGAGAGAGGATAGAGCTTCAAAATAGAAGATGGAGATGGAGAGAAAGACATAGATTCAAGATATAATTTGGAGGTAGAATTAAAATCGGTAGATCAGAGGCCTGTTGAACAATGTGTAGTAGGGAAGGGTTGGGAAAAAGTCCTATTTGTAGGAGAATTCCCACCCCACTAACTACCCACAAAATTATGTAATGATTGGATGGGATAGAATATCTGGAGGGTTGCCATGTGGCACAACTCCAGGGGGGCACAACCCCCCATGTGGCACAACCTTTCCATGTGCTTGGTGTCCCCTGGAGTTGTGCAATGCAATTACATTGGGGATGTGGAATATTGACTTTCCTTTGTTTATAAAGATTATAAAGTAGGGCGTTGTGTGGAGGACCCCCAGGCATGCTTATGCTGGCTTGACTGGCTGGCTGGAGCCTGGAATATATACACTGGTATGCAATCATGTCAGTCCCTAGGAAAGAGGCACCTTTTGCTAGTTTGTCTTGCAAACTAGCTTACTAGTTTGTCAAGCAAGACATTTAATAACTCACTATCCAAAGAGTTGCTGTTGTGTAATAGGTATGCCCGAAGGAGAGATTATCTTCTAATTATGTGCCAGCAGTAGCCCTGTTTCCATTAGTCAGATATGTGCCACAAACACCTCATTAAACCATACAAGATGATGATAGACAAGGCATTAGCAAAAATATTTACAAGTTGGGGATGACAGACATCACAGGAAAATGATCTGTAGTACAAAGAAGGATCCATCTGTCAAGGTAGGAGATTCAGAGTCCAAAGCTTCTGGCTATTATTTGCATATGGCAGTTATACTCACTTGAGTAAGTAGACTCTTTAAGCAAGCCACCCGACATTATTACAGACTGCTTTCACCTAGGCATTCTGTGTCACATGTCCCTAGTATCCACTCAAGTCTTCACAAGCACTGATCATTTTTACCACCTATAAGAGACCTCTTCCTTTGCCAGTAGCAAATAAACCCACAGAGATAAATAGAGAACGAGAGAGAAAGAGGAAAGACTAAACTCAAGAGTATTTGTTTCCCTCCCTCCCCTTTCCCCTTGTTCTCCAGGTTGAAAAGGGATGAAAGTTTAGACACAAAATGCTGTTGTTTCTACTCTTCTACTCTTTGGATTTCTGAGTTTGGCCTCTGAGTAAAAAGCTAAGGAGTCTCAATTGGATCTTTGAAATTCACAGTGATTCAAATCTCCAATTTAGGTCCCGACAATCCAAAGTAGAACAGAACATCTGTTTTACCACACAGTTGCTCCATCAACTGTCTTCATTACTGCAGTAAATGCACTACCATCAACCCAGTTATCTAGGACAGAAACCTGGACATTCTTACAATCCCTCTGTCTGGTTCCCTCTCCTCATCTGACTGGTCCCTTAGATCTATTTCTTGACTCCATCTTCTTTCTTCCATATCTGTTGCTCAATGAAGGCAGGTAAAATGATTTTATTAAATATATATTTGATCACTTCATTTCCCTGCTTAAGATTCTTCAGTGATTTTTATTATCTTTAAAGAAACCAAATTTATTGGCAAGTCAAAGTTTGTAATAATGGCTGTTTATTTTCATCTTCCATGATTCCCATTTCAGCTACCCTGAAATGCAAATTCCCATATACTCTTTTCTCTTGGATGACTCTGGACTTTTTGCATACTTTTTCTTCTGCTTTATCTTCAATATTCTGGATATCTCCAAGTCTTTCCTTGTGATTCAGATCAAACATTACCTTTCCCGAAAAGTCTTCAAATAATCTCTGTCCTTGACTCAGTTACTGCCTTCCCAGGTAGAGTTAGGGGCTTTATCTTGCATTCTGTCTTTGCCTCTACCATAGGATTTTACTGTGTGGTCTCTGTTGGATCACTTTTTTGTGTAGCTCAAGGATATAGAATAATGGTTAAGAATAGAGCATTGGAGTTGTGCAGATCTATTAATCAAGATCAAGGCCAGCTTTGGTTTCTGTGTCTATTATGATAGATTATTGATTACAAAAATATAATGCAAGTAAAATGGATAACTGTGCCTGGTGCATAGTAAGTGTGTAAAAAATGTTTTTTGCTGCTTTTCATGGTATTAGTAGAAATAGTTTTCTGTGTCCTTAGAAGATACTTAGTAAATGTTGGCTGGTTGAATAAATAAATCTATATCTAGGAAAGTTGGCTTGTAAAATCTTGAAGATAACTTGAATTTGTTATAAGAAAACTATCTGAAATTCAAAGCAGTTTGGATACTCAACCATTTTTACATTGTATTGCCACGGACATGCATGTGCAATATTCCAGATTTCATAACTTCCACTTGATTTGCAGGGTCAGGAAACAAAAACTATGTTAATTTAATTTAAATTGTTGATATCACCTGGAAATACTCTAATCACCATATAATTTTGGATGACATGAAGACTTCTGAAAAACATTTTCTTGAGATGTATGATTTTTCCACTAGACTGAAGATTCTGTAACATGAATTCTCAAATATACAATTTCTACACAGAGTTTATTATTTATTTTTGTGTGTGAATCAGCTGATATTTGAATGTTGTCTTTCTTTTCTCCTTAATCTCCTTAACTCATACATAATTAGATAAGATTATATTTAGAAGAAAATGTTTTCTTATCAATAGTCCATATATCAATAATGAATATAACTGTATTTTGTTTATACACAGCAATACAAATCAATAAAGCAGCTTAGAGGTACGAACAGCTCCTTAAATGTTTCTATGTTGGAATTTTAAATGGGCTTTGATGTTATTATTTGAGTACCACCTATAAATATTTGGATGTAGAACAGACTTTGAGCCAAACAATAAAGTTATCCTGTAAACCACAGGACAGACTGCAAGTGTGCAGAGACTCACGCCTTGAGTGACTGAGACTCAGAAAACAGACTCTGAGGGTTGGAAAGGACCTTAGACATTGCTGAGTCCAACCTTGTACACAATGGGTGATTCTCTCCGAAGTCTGCCCCATGAGTCTTTGTATCTTTTTGACTATTTCCAATTTTGGATACCTCTAGCTCATGAGACCTCAAATAGCTCTAGTGAGTGGTTTAACTTCTTTTGAGCAAAGGTCTACTATCCTATAACTTCCATTTATTTGTCTCAATTCTTCTCTGTGAATGTATTCAAAGTATTAATTTTACTTGATTATACATTGCTTAAAACAATACTTTATATCAAAGATGGGTATTTTGTAGAGTAGAATATGACATTCTTACTAGAAATTCTGGAATTTCTAAGATAAAAATTAGGATTTCTTTGATGGGAGAAAAATAGGTAATTCTAAAAGTTTTAATTCCAGTTCCTAAAAGTTTTAATTCCAGTTCTTTGGGAGACATATTTTTTTTTCTCTTAGGGAAGCAAACAATTGTGCAATTTATAGGCCTCAGGATGTGGTCTGGAAGGTGAGTCCTCTGCTTGAGAAGATGTTTTTTCTCAACAGCTTTCTAAGGGGGGAAGGGTAAAGGCGAAGTGATAGGGGAGAAAGAAAGCAGAAGGCAAGAGGGGAAGTGAGATGGTCAGATGCCATAACCTGAAGAGAGAGTATGCCCTGTGGAAAAAAAAAAAAATCTGTGCAAAGGTAATGGTAAAAGCGGTTAAGGAGTAGGGATATTGGGGCTACATTTTTAGTTTTTTGTTTTGTATGATGCTTCTGTGTATCCCCTTTTATCTTCACACACATTCCACTTAACCTGTAGTTAAAATCTATTCCACACATGCGTTTTATTTAGGAGTGCCTTTTATGATCAATAGTTTGGAGCGAAATGTTGAAAAAGAGGGCTGCGTTTTATAATTGGGTCAAGACGGTAAGCAAGAGCACAACAATGCTTCAGGGATCCTTGAGGATGTTTGGAGTTGGGGCTGACTTTGGATTTTCTACTCACTATTTTGTGAGAAGAAGTCATTTTTAAAAATTTATGCTATTAAATATAGGGGAGGAAAGCCCAAAAAAGTTGGAAGAGTTGAGGATACCTAAGCTATTGACACAGGGTCATGTTTTAAAAACCTGAAATTGTATGGTTGCAGCAGGCTACCCTGAATATATCTAGTTATGCTGTGGTGTGAAGTGGAGGGTTTATCTGACTTCTCTTCCCTGTTAATATTTTCTCTACTCTTCCGATAGAAGCTTTGCTTTTATTCTGTGAATATAACTCTTGAAAATTGTTATTGAGAACTAATCTGAACATAACACTCTAGGTTTTTTTTTTTTTTTTTTTTTTTTAAACAAAACAATGTAGGTTGGGCAATTGTCTTGCTTATTTTGGAACCCCATACTTTAAATAATAAAGAATACAACCTAAATATTGCTTTTTTCCTGAGCTCATGGCTTCATCTCTTGCATAGTTGTAAATCATTTGTCCAAATGTGATCCCCTTGTCTGGTTGTTCTAACTAAGGAAGTCCTGTGGTGTAGGAGAAACACATTAAATTTGGAGTTGGGAGATCCTGCCTTGAATATTAGTGCTGCCAGTCATAACTATGTAAATGATTGGGATGTCACATATTCTGTGTCTGAATTTCCTTATCTATAATATTCATATAAAAAATAACTCCCTTACATGCCTTACAGACTTGTCGTGATTGTAAGATGTTATGATATGAAAATATCTTGTAAATTCGAATATTCCATACAAATGTGAAATAATACCATTCTAATTGTTTAATGAATGTCTTTAAAGAAATGGTGTGAGGCATAGAGGATAACAAAAGCACACTAGAGATGTTTTTGAAAACATTTGTTTAAAACATAACCAGCTGGTCTTGGTATTATCCCCCTGGTGGTCATAGCAGAGGTCTCCCTGGTGTGCCGTATTCTTTTTAATGTTTGAAATGTTCACATGCAGCCATCCGTAGAATCTCAAATGGTCTCTTTTTGACCAGAATTTAAAAAATTCAAAGAAATACGTGACCACTAGGACACTGTGACCTGTGAATGATACACTGAGACTGGCAACTCCCCAAAATGGTAACTGAGAATAGCACTAAAACCCTAAGTTTTGGTCACATTCTCAAGTGAGCAAAGAAAAAACTTTGGATAGATTAAATTTAAAAGAGTTTAATTGAGCAAAGAACAATTCACAAATAGAGCAACCACCAGATCTGGAATAGGTTCACAGTGACATTCAAGTGAGAATATGACCAAAAGAGGGGAGTTGTTCAACAAAATTATGGGAGGCCATTGTTCTGGATTGAGCTCTTGCGCTAGGTCCCAACAGACCAGACCAAACAAAAATGGAGTCTCTCATGCTAAATGCCATGTAATCAAACTGAAACTTTAAGGAAACATAGATCTCAAAATACCATATAGATCTTCCTAAAAGCAGGAGATTCCAGAATAACGAGAAAGTCTCCTCTGTTCTAACACTTATGAGAAAGTAACCTGAAGTTACCAGTCAGTGTTTTTCCGTTCTGTTTCCTTGTTCCCAACTTGCAAAATCGATAATTCTCTCTATTTCCCAGTGGCATTTGAGACCGAATAAGTCAATTTATGACGGTGAAAAAGTGATGTTGATGCCTAACATTTGAGTCAATCTTGCAAAATCGAGATGTTGACCAAAAGAGGAGAATTATCAAATTAAGTTTAACCTAAAACTATCTCTGTACATATTTTAAGTTCAGCCTAAAGGTTTCTCCTTACATAGTAAACTGTAATCTAACTGGATATGTAAATGACTGTAAATGATTTACTGTTGTACAATCAGAGTTTCAGTCAATCACAGTCAACTGTTTAAAGCAAGTTCAAATAAAGACAATGCGGATTTGTAACCAATCCAGCTGTTTTTGTACTTCACTTCTGTTTTCTGTATGTCACTTTCCCATTTCTATCCATAAATGTTATCTGACCAGTGGTAGCCCTGGCGTCACTGTGAACCTATTCCAGATCTGGTGGTTGCTCTATTTGTGAATTGTTCTTTCCTCAATTAAACCCTATTAAAATTTATTTTATGTAAAGTTTTTTCTTTTAATGGACCATTGCCTAACACAAGGTAACAAAGATTTATTTACATGTTTTCATCTAGGGGTTTACAGTTTTAGCTCAGGTTTGTTAAATAACATTTATGAGAGGTCATAAGTCTGAACTGAGCTCCTGCATTATACCCAATAGAACAAACCAACATAGAGTCACCAATACTGAAACTCTATGCTACCAAGTCAAAATTGTCATCTATCTGGCCTTCCAAAAAAATCAAGAAAGACAATAGCCAAATCCCTGAACAAGCCGTCTTATCAGGCATGATAAGGAAGCCCTCTCTACTCTAACTTTTAGAAGGAAAGCTACTTCAAAATGACCAACTTGCTTTTTGTTCTTTATTTCTGCTTTTCTCAGCCCTTTTCTATCTATAAAATCAAACTTCTCTCCTCAGCTCATGAGAACACCTCATTCTATAAAATAGAATTCTAGAATTACAAATAAAAGCCAATTGAGAACTTTGAACTAAATTTGTTGTAATTTTGTCTTATGACATATTTAAGTCTATGGGGTCTGTGGCTGTGGCTAATAGACCATGTTGTTTTTGGGAGTGAGGTAGATAGGCAGGCGATAATAGTATAGCTTCATTTACATAGAAAATTAAATTAAACTTGGATAAACAGAGTCTGATAGCAATGGAAAATCATAACCCTTCACCCAGTTTCTAGAGCTGAGCCATGTTTCATACTGAAGCCCATCAACTGAAGGGAATCCTGAGTCCTGAGAAAGGTGTATTTCTTCCTTTGATACATTCAGTGTAATTTCATCCAATCCAACCCTAAAATTTGTGAGAGCAACTGAACCCTGAGAAAAGGGTGACCCCAGAGCTTTTGAGTGCTGTTAGATTCAAGATCTGAGCTGATGCTGACACCAGAGCAACTTAGACACGGTTATGGCTCTCCTGACAGAGTGGAGGTATACAGAGGCCAGGTGATAAATGAAGCCTTGGCCCAAATTGTTTCACACTGGTTGCAGTGGGTCCACAAACCCAGTCTGCGGTCATTTTTCTGACCCACAGTCAAGATGAATATTCTTGGTAACTGACAGAAACCCACATGAGGCTCTAGACCATGAACAAGGAGCCATTACGGTAAGAGGACAAATGAAAATCCTTAAAACTCCTTCAAGTCCAGCCAATACAGTAAATCGGAAGCAGTACCACATCCTAGGCATAATGATGGCGAGTGCATCACTCTCAGAGACTTAAAGGTAGTGGTCTTTACCACAGTCTCATTTAATTTACCAATTAGACCTTTGCAAAAATCAGATGGACTGTGTCAAATGTTAGTGGTCTAACATCACTTTAGCATGAGGTAACTCTGATCTCAACTGCTGTGCGTGATGAGGAATCTTTACTAGAAGAGACCAACTTAGTCTTTGGCATTTATCATGTAGCTATTATTTGGCAAATGCAATCTTTTCAACCTCATCTGGAAGAAGGATTAGAGTATTCTTTTGGTGAAGGCAGCAATTCACATTCAAGGTCTTACTCAAGGACTAAGTTACCTTTTCTGCTTTCTGTTATGACCTGAAGAGTCCCTGATCATCTTGTTATTGAGCAGAATATGATGCTGTTCCACTATATTGGTATTATCATGTTCCTTCAACCTGGGAAGGAGGAAGTGGCAACTACTGCGAATAGAGAAGGAGTCCAGACTACATCACCATGGCATAAAAATTATTTTGAGTTGAAGGCTTTTGAGTTCTTGAAATCTCTTTATCTGCCCAAAAGTAGAGCCTCCCAGAATAACTCAGTTGTCATAAATCTTTTCCCCTGGAACAACTAGGGAAGATTGACTATGAGTAACAAAGACAATGTCTCCAAAGTACACCCAAACAGACAGTCACTATCATATCATCCAATCTAGTCTCTACTTTTATTTCCTAAGAGTCATTTGTTTTCCTATAAGTTTTCTCCCTCTTCTTCTTCATCTAATAAGATAGTATTTAAGTTCCACTTCTAACTGCTCCTTTGAGTCACATTTCTTTGTGAAATCCCATATGTACATATATGATTAAAAAATGCTTTTTCTCTTAAAAAATAACCAGTTAGAAGAAATGGAGATAATATCTTTGACTTGTCAATGAAATCATTATTTTGCCTCTATAATTCTGTAACTCTCTCTGATTGAACCATCCAAATGACTAATTTTCTGTACGTTAATTTGCATCTTCAGTCAACTAACTTCTTCAGATAAATTGCATGTCCTTTTAAAACATTGGTGATTATGTCATACAATTTACTGCTTTAGCAAAGTAACTACTCAAAATGGTGGGTAACTTTTTTTCTATGGAAAACCAATAATCATCAGCCAAGAAAAAAGAGAGAGAGAAAAAAGGTCCAACTCCCCTCCCCCAAGAAAACCTGAAGCAGTTTAATATATTTTCTACTGAGAAACATGCACATAAATGTCATAAATCATACAAAATACAATTGTATATCATGTCCAGTGAAGATATCATGTCTCAATAAGAAACATTAAGACATGGAGGGAAAACAGGTATAGTAAGAGAGAAGACTTATTGGAGTAAGGGGTAAGAATAGACTTTGAGAGAAAAGAGACAACAGAAAAGGGAAGAGTGTAAGAACAGATCTTTCATTCTTGGTGTTTTAAATCGTTATGCTTCTTTGTTCTACTGCTTAAGCCTGACTTTCCTTTCCAAAAGCTCAAGAAAGCATCTTCTTCTTATCTGACAGCTATCCAAAGCCATGACCATTGTGTAGCTCCCATTGTTATAATCTATATCTCTGCCTCTCATCCTCTGCCCCTGCTGAAAATCAAGCTTCTCCCAGTGCCCATACTGCTGGGAACATGAGATCCAGCACTTCCTTAAATCATCTCTCTCCTGGTGATGTATGTCCTGTTGCTCTTGCAGAGTTCATGTTCCCTTCTTATACCATATATGATATATATATATATATGATTTATATAAATGTAAGGGGTACAAATGCAAATTTGCTCCATGAATATATTATGTAGTGGTGAAGTCTGGGCTTTTTGTGTATCCATCACCCAAATAATGTACATTGTACTCATTAAGTAATTTCTCAACACCACCTTCTCCTGCCCCCCCACCCTTCTGAGTCTCCGATGTCTTTCATTCCACACTCTGTACCCATGCTTACAGCCAGTCTTAACTGGGCTTGGGACATACCTGCTCCTTTTCTGAGAATCTCAGAATGAAGTGTTATACATGATGGAGGGTCCTCCGTCGTACAGTGGGAATTCTGTTTTAAACATTTGCAAAAGTGAATGAGCTTATCAGTCAAGAAAGAGATGTTGGGTGGACAATTAATAAGGAAGCTTGCCAGTGGCTTAGTAAAATGAGGTTCGTGACTGCTCAGTTTATTGTGAACAGTCGATAAATTCAGTGCATTGTCTGTCTCCTCACCACGCTCATGTCTATTTAAAACATAGATTTGAGAGATAGGGAAAAAAGTAAAGTGTCCTGGTTAATTTTCATGCAGCTAAGACCTGAAAGTGATTCCTTACCTTCTCTGGACTTTAAAGTCGACAATAATATGGCATGCACAGAATAACTGCATAGCTAATGAATCATTTTCTCATGAGATAGAAATTTCTAGAAAGCACAGTGAATGGCTTTTCACTGCTGTAATCAGGAGTGAATTTCAGATGCTGCCACCAAATTGGAGGGTTCACTCTACTTTAGTTGAGCTACAACTCCAGGGGGCCAATGAAGCCAGCACAGAGTCTACTTAGTCTAATACTTAGTATCTGCTGTTGACTGCCTCGGCAAGGCTGCTGTGTTGAAGCAGATTCCATTTGGAAATAGGCCAGATTCTTTGTGTCTCCTGGGGCACTCTAGAATTTTATAGTGTATATTTATATTTGTATAATCAGCACATTTTCTAATTAAGTGGGAATTAGTGTTTTGCTAAGTATAGTTAAAATTATTGCACTTAAACATTGAACTAAAATGCAGTAAAATATAACTTCTAAAATTGTGTGTAATAATAATATATAGTGCTTACTGTGTATAAATACTCTTTTAAGTGCTTAACCTATGTTAGTTCATTTAGTGGTCACAACTCTTGTGAAGTTAATTTTTTAATTAACCTCAATATACATATTAGTATAATAAGCCAAAAAGAAGGTAAATACCTTGCCAAATCACACAAAAGTTCAAGGTTATACAAAAGCATATTTTTTTTTCTGAAAGTGTCTGATATAATGAAATTCAACATAAATTTATGTGGGCTGATATTTACAGGTGTTTTCGTAGGAAGAGGCAAAAAGTCAGGAAATAGGTGCATGATTTAGAGGCTCCTTGAGTTGAGATTTAGTGACCGAGAGAGAAGGTTGGAAAGCTCAGGTGGCAACGTTGAAGGCAAAATAGAAAGTGTAAAAGTGGAAAATTCAAGATAGAGGAAATACAGCATTTAGAATTTTATGGGGATAATCAGCAGCTAAAGCAGTGAGTAAAGAAAAACATGAGGAAAAACAAGAAAAGTTAATTCAGAGAACCTGTGTGGGTAGAGTACAGTTCTGTTGTTGATTCATGCTTGAGTTTTTCAAAAAAGGCAATTTTGATGTTCTATAGAACAATTGGTTGAAACCCTGGTTGAAAATATTGAACTTTGCTAGTGCCCAAAGAGCACTCGTACAAATGATTCTTGCCTTGGGGAAGGGAAGAAAAGGGATGAACTATTGAAGAACTTACCCAACCTATAAGACATGTACATACATTAATATTGGCCATAAACATCACACATTTTAACCCATATCTGAAATCAAATGGAATTGTCTAAATATGAGGAAGCAATAAATTGAATGCAAAGATAATATCTTTTTTAAAAATTGTACTTTAGCTTCTGGGGTACATGTGCAGATCATGCAGGATTGTTGTATAGGTACACACATGGCAATGTGGTTTGCTGCCTCCATCCACCGTCACCTACATCTGGCATTTCTCCCCATGTTATCCCTCCCTGACCTCTCCACCCTCAATGCTGTCCCTTCCTTGGCCCCCACAACAGACCCCAGTGTGTGATGCTCCCCTTCCAGTGTCCATGTGTTCTCATTGTTCATCACCTGCCTATGAGTGAGAACATGTGGTGTTTGATTTTCTGTTCTTGTGTCAGTTTGCTGAGAATGATGGTTTCCAGATTCATCCATGTCCCTACAAAGGACACAAACTCATTGTTTCTTATGGC